>JAVGVS010000152.1:0-124797 GCA_032718565.1 Distichodus sexfasciatus | reverse complement strand
ATCAGCTCAGGAGGGTTGACAAGGTCAAGCGTTAGCTCAGGACGTCTCCAGGGAATCCTGGTGAGTTCAGTTGATCAGCGTCAGCTTGGTAGGGTCAAGATGGTCAGCATCAGCTCGGGGCAATTCCATAGAGTCCCGGTGAGGGTTCGGTCAGCCAAGCGTCATCCTGGGATCAGCTCGGGAACAGCTCGGAAAAAGAAGAAGAGAGAGGAGAAAGTTAAGTGCCCTAACCTAACCTCCGGCAATGCTAGAGTAACTATGGCAGCCTAGCTAAGAAGGGAGAGCTGGAAGGTAACACAGACATGAGGGCTTCCAGGGGTCTCGGCATCACACCAAACCACCGTCTGCAAACTTGAGCGATCAGCAGAGTGGTAGGATGACAGCACCAATCCCCCCTTTCACCTTTAATCTCAAATGACCATGAACCCCCAGATCTCGCCTTTATCTAAGAAAAATAATAATAATAAATACAATACAATTAAACATAGAAATAATAAATTATAGTAAGAATCTTTTGAGGATAAACATTTCACTTCAACTCCACAGACTGCACACAAACTGCCAGTTTTTAAAGACAAACATCATCTTACTTTTAGTAAAAGCTCAGACAAACTCTCTCTGTGGCAGAAAAATAAAAATTGTAAAAAAAAAAAATAAAAAAGTAAATAAAAGAGGGCAAGGAGGCTTGTCACAGCTTGTCTTATGACTTCATTGGTATGATAATCCAAGCGTTAGAAACCCTTCAGTTTTTTGTGAGATTGTGTTGTTCGTTTCTTATTTTAGAAACTCGATTTGAGCGCCCGCCTCTGGAAATAAATCAAAAGACTTGCGTAAGTGGTAAATGAAGTAAAACGACCCAGTTTTGGCTTAAGACAACATTCAGCAATAAGATGATCTGTGTGTTTTTGCTTCTGAAGGAAATTAAATTGAAAGCGTTCCAGCGTGTTTCCAGATTAGCAGGATCATTTCAGTGTGTATCTGCCTTCTTAGACGGTAATAATCCAAGATGTTCTTTTGACGCCTTTTAGTCAAACGATCAACAAGATTGTGCTGGATTTGGCGTTTTTGTGTGGAACAAGATGTTCTTTTACTCTCTCTCTCTCTCCTCAGGCTCTGCGCTGTAAAATCATGCCAGGAGATTTTAAAATGCCATTTCTCAGAGAACATAACATCAAAAATGACTCGGAGTTTAACTCCTTTTATCTTGTTTCATTGTTGTTATTACCACGATGGTGATTCTTTCTTTTTGTTAAAATTATATTTAAATAAAAATGTTGATCTGAAAGTTCAGGTTAAAAACTTTACAATTGAAAATATTGAAGATATAGAAGTGAAAGAATATCAATACACAATAATCACAAACACTAATATTTTATTTATACTTCTAAATATGTTTTGTCCTCCGGTCACATGGGATTCAGACTTTCACCCTGCTGTAGGACGCAATGCAATAACAGACAGACAGACAGACAGACAGACAGATAGATAGACAAAAGTAAGAACAGAACATGAAATGGCCATGATGATAGATTGATGGATGGATGGACTGACAAATGGACAGAAAGGAAAACACACACTGGAGGATGCTAAATGACCAGATCGATGGATCAACAAACAGACACAAACAGTAAGGAAGAAAGGAAAGTAAATACTGGAAAAAGGGCAGATGATGGAAAAAGACCGGATGGATGGACAGATGGACAGATGGACAGAAGCAGATTATGTCAAATGACTGGATGGATGGCTGAATAGATGGAGAGACAGAGAGATCAACAGACAGATACAGAGAATGAAAGAAAAGGACAGAAAATTATGAGATACTGCAGGGACGCATGATGTAAAATGAGTGGATGGATGAATAAATGGATGAACAGACAGACACAGACAAACAGAAAGAAAGAAAGAAAGAAAGAAAGAAAGGGAGAAAGTATGAGTCAACTCTTCCATGTTAGCTCATAGGGCAACCACAACCATTACACAGAGCAACATGACGTCGGCACACAACACAGAACATGTGTAGTGATTAGTGTTTAGTGAATGAGTTGAGCGCTGCACGGTGACAGAGTAACACTGCAGTGCAGGTTGAAGCGTTGCTGAGTAAAATGCTGTGTGTTGAACTCATCTGGGTTTGGGCTGAGTTGATGTGTAAGTGGTAGAGGAGATACTTTCCCTGAACTGCTGCTGAACATTGTGCACTCTGCTAAATAGTATCATGTGCTGTAACTTGTTGTACTATATGGTGATGAGCCACAATGTCACATACAGGACATGTTTACAGCTGGACTATTTCAATAAATCAGTAGTTATTTGTACGGTGAAGCCTACACAGTCTGAACATTTGAGTCTGGAAAAAGTCTGGAATGTTGAAATGGAAAGTGTCGGATTCCTGAATTTGGGAACAGAATATTCTGTCTGCTGTTTGCATGTTTTGGTTAACAAACTTTAGGAGCTAATTCCACAGTCAGCATTTCCCCCACTGGCCTCGGGTCCAGACTTTGACTAGGCTTTTTAAAGCCATTCAGAGGTGGACTTGCTGGTGTGTTTTGGATCATTGTCCTGCTGCGGAACTCAAGTGCGCTTCAGCTTGAGGTCACAAACTGATGGCTGCACATTCTCCTTCAGGATTTTTTGGAGAAGACAGCAGAATTCATGGTTCCGTCAATCACAGCAAGTCATCCAGGTCCTGAAGCAGCAAAGCAGCCCCAGACCATCACACTACCACCACCATGTTTGACTGTTGGCATGATGTTCTTTTTCTGTAATGCTGTGTTATTTTTACGCCAGATCTAACTGGACGCACACCTTCCAAAAAGTTCAACTTTTGTTTCGTCAGTCCACAGAATATTGTCCCAGAAGACTTGGGGATCATCAAGGTGTTTTTTTGAGACAGCCTTTATGTTCCTTTTGGTCAGCGGTGGTTTTCGCCTTGGAACTCTGCCATGCAGGCCATTTTTGCCCAGTCTTTTTCTTATGGTTGAGTCATGAACACTGACCTTAACCGAGGCAGGTGATGCCTGCAGTTTTTAGGTGTTGTTCTGGGTTCTTTTGTGACCTCTTGGATGAGTCGTCGCTGTGCTCTTGGGGTCATTTTTATAGGCCAGCCTCTCCTAAGAAGGTTCACCACTGTTCCATGTTTTCTCTGTTTGTGAATAATGGCCCTCACCGTGGTTCACTGGAGTCCCAAAGCTTTAGAAATGGCTTTGTAACCTTTTCCAGAACGATAGATGTCAATTACTTTGTTTCTCATCTGTTCCTGAATTTCTTTAGATCGCAGCATGATGTCTTCCTTTTTTGGGATCTTTTGGGCTACTTTTTAAGTGATCTCTTGATTCAACAGATCTGGCAGTAATCAGACCTGGGTGTGGCTGGTGAAATTGCACTCAGATTTCCAAAAAATGTGATTAACCAATGTTACTTCATAATTTTACAAGGGGGGCAATCACTTTTTCACATAAGGCCATGTAGGTTTGGATAGTTATTTTCCTTAATAAATAAAATCATCACTGAAAAACTGCATTTTGTGTTTACTTGGGTTATCTTTGTCTAATATTTAAAATTGTTTGATAATCTAGAACATTTAAGTGTGACAAACATGCAAAAAAGTAAGAAATCAGAAGGGGGCAAATACTTTTTCACACCACTGTATTTTTCTCGTATTAACCCAGGTAATGAACATATTTAAAATTTTAATGCCCTTTAAAATGCAACCCCTATTTTATTATAGACAGATGACCACATAGCTAGATAGATAGCTAGATAGATAGCTAGATAGATAGCTAGATAGATAGATAGATAGATAGATAGATAGATAGATAGATAGATAGATAGATAGATAGACAGATAAACAGCTTGATTGATTGATTGATTGATTGATTGATTGATTGATTGATTGATTGATTGAAAAAAAGCTGATGAATGGTTCAATGAATGGATGGATGGAATGATGGCTGTACAGTGGATGAGCTGATGAGCGGATGGGCAGGTAGGCAGGAAGAAAGAAAAAAACAACAACAATATATGAGACACATTGGCAGGAGCAGATGGTGGAAAATGAGAAGATTGATTGATGGAGGAATGGAGGCAGAAAGAAAGAAGAGTATACAAGCCACACTGGGAGGGGCATTTGGAAAATGAGAAGATGGACTGAAGAGAGACAGAAAGACAGGCAGATAGATAGAGAGGAAGATGGAAATCTATGGACCGTGCTGAGGAGAGTGTAAACTGTTGTTTTCCATTCACTAATGTAAATGTGATTTTAAGATACAAAGCCGTTGTTAAACTTATTTGACTGGTTCTGCACAGCGAGGCTCTGACAGTGTCTCTGCTGTTATAAATAAACACTAAAGCATTTGGTCGTCCATCTGGGGAAAACGCAATCTTTAAAACGTCAGACTTTGTCATCGCATCAAAAGTGATATGCAGATGAGGAGCCGAGACGCCGTCTAACGAGTACCTCGAACACGTGCCTTATCAACACTTTGTTGGTGTAATGAGATGCCACACTGCTGCTGCAGACAACGCACCGTCTTAAATATGTTGCTGTTTACTGAGATGATGAAGACTGAGGAGCTGCACGTCTCTGCCAGAACGTTACCGCAAAGTTGTTTAACCTTACGAGAGCTCGGCCTGCAAACTGTGAATTTTTATACTCTTCAGTAAACACATACATGCCAGACACATATGGCTTAAATCTAGAGAACTCACTCAATGCACTCGTCTAAGTTGTGTTGTTATGCAATAAAGTATTCCAAGTGCATCTGAGTGTATTCCAGAGATCAGCTCATTTCACACAGGTAAAGGTGTGGCTGGGCAGACAGATAGATAGAGAGATAGATGAAAGAAAGAAAGTATATAAAACACACCATAAGAGGCAGATGATGAAAAAAGAGCAGATGAAGGTGTAAATGTACAGATGGATGAAGCGATGGATGGACAGTAAGAAAAATAGAAATAAAGAAAGAACAGTATATGAGCCACACTGGGGGGACAGATGGTGGAAAATGAGAGGATGGACTGAGGAATGGAAAGACAAAAGGATGGATGGATGAACAGCCTAGAAAATCAGACAGACAATAAAAGAGAAAGAAAGAAAGGCAGACAGAGAAGAACAGTACAAGAGCCACACTGGAGGGCGCAAAGATGGATTGATGGAAAGAAAGAATAGTATATGAGCCACACTGGAAAGGGGCAGTTGATGGAAAAACAGCAGATGGATGGATAGAATGATGGAATAACGGATGAAACAATAACTGGACAGACAGACAAAAAGAATAAAAGGAATGAGAGAAAGAATCCTCTATTTGAAGAAGATAGATAGATAGATAGATAGATAGATAGATAGATAGATAGATAGATAGATAGATAGATAGATAGATAGATAGATACTCTGCTACTAATAGACTAACAAAGTCAGTTCTCAAAACGGATTCACAGTGAAGTTCTTATGGCAGAAGTAAAGGTGAGAAGACGTCCTGAAGTGATGACCTTCATAAATAATGGCTTTCAACTCCCATCATCAAGATGAAGCTCGGCCACAGTGCTCTGCCGTCAACGTTAACGGTGATCTTTACAGAAGTTAAAAATATCTCACGGCACGACGCTGAGCAAAATAAAGCGCTTTGGGTTTGTGCGTGGCAGGATTTTTCCCACAAGGCCAATAGTATAAAACCAGAGCGAGGTTGCTGTTGAAGCTGCAGTGTGCACAGGGCAGCACTTTCCACGCACAACACACACACTTCCTCATAAACTACTTTGCAAACATTTCAGCCCAAGCGGTGTCCTCGCCTGAAAGTTATCATCCCCGCTTGACGCAATTCCCTACAGTTTACCTCCACTTCAAATGCACAGAAACAGAATCAATTTTAGACTGTATTCTCTTGCATAAAAAAAGGTCAGAGAAAGCAGGTTACTCTGATCTAAAATAATATTGCAGATGTCAGAAGGCGGTTTCTGGGGAATTTTAATTAGCTCCAGGTCCTGAAACGCCTGGGAGCCGTGGAGGGGAATAAGTATCGATCTATGTCTAGGCAATCTATGCAAGTGTGGAGTATATGAAGCAAAAGTTTAAAATGCACTGTACTTCCTGCTACAGAGCCACTAAAGAGACAAGAGGGAAAAAATATAAATAAAAGTAAGTAGTAGTGCTCAAGAGAAAGTATTGCAGGTTCAAGGGAAAGTATTGTGTTCTCTCGAGGAGGTATTGCATGCTCATGAATTAAAGTGAATTAAAGTAATTAGTTAAAGTAAAGTAATTACTTGCATTTGACACATCTGTGAAGGAGCAGTGGGCAGTCTTTTGGCATGTCCCAGGGAGCAGCAGCTTGGGGACGGTACCTTGCTCATGAGTACCACAGTGGTACCTTTACCAGTTTGGGACTTCACCAGCATGGGTCCAACTCCCTAACCGTTACACTACCAACTGAGAAAGTATGTTATCACATATCCCAAGCACACCTGAAAACATAATGTTAGCATGCAGTAATATCTCATTAATATGTGACCGTAAATACCGTAAATATTGAAGTAGAGCGGTCAAAACAGAAACTTTTAACATTCTGCTGGAATTGAATTCCTCACCTCAAGAAAGTCACGTTTTTAGGATGGAAAGGGTAAGTTTTTCAGCCAAATTTATTCACAACAGTACAGTATAGACCTTCCACTGTTTCAAAACACTAAAAACAAAAAATCCAAAATTTTACCCCACGCAACATAAACGCTCGTTTTTCTCGGAAACCTCCGTTGCGGCAAGCGACTGGTTTAGCCGTGGAGGGTCACATATGTGATAATTTCTCACTTGTGTGGATGTATTATTTTCTCATGAGCACACTTTATTTTCTTGTGAGATGCGATACTTTCTGGTGAGCAGACGAAACTCGTTTTACTTTTATGTTTTTCTCACTGTTCCCTTTTGGGGCTCTGTATCCTGCACCTCTGTCAAAGAACAAAAAAGAACAAATTTCTCAAAGAGGCGCAGTGTGTGTGTGTGAACTCGGCGATGCAGCCATGTTCTGAATGATGGACAATCAGTGATGCCAGGCAGACAGACAGCTTTGTTCCTCTTTTAGTCAAAGGAGCGCCGGCCCGCTGTGGGGAAGGCTTCATGGTTGGCAGCGCAGACACTACGAGGAGAACAAAGGCAGGGAATACATCAGACGCTTTTCTAAAAATAAAAAAAATGAAAAAATACAAATGAATGACGGAGAGAAAAACGCTGGTGAGTGAAGTACTGACACAATGGGACAATATTACAAGACGAGAAAACAGAACCGCGATTACGATCACAAAGCGCGAGCCAGTCGTCCTGATGCATACCAGCACATGCAGTGGGGGTTTTTCTTTTTAAAAAATGATTGGGTGACTATTTTCCTCGTGCATGATATTGTTAATGATGCTTTTTAACAGGCGTGCGTCTTGGCGCTCACTTTTCACTGCTTTGTAAGACCTCCAGCGCTGCTGAAATCCATCTCATCTCATCATCTTCTTAAAGCATGCACACTTACGTGAAAAAACAGACGCTGTGTTTTTGCGCTGTGAGCGAGTGTGGTAGTGTAATAGTTAGGGTGTTCATCCCGTGATCAGAAGGTTGCCAGTTCAAGTCCTGGACAAGTAAAGGTACCACTGAGGTACTCATGAGAAAGGTACCATCCCCAAACACTGCTCCTTCACAGATGGGTTAAATGCAGAGCTCACATTAGGTTGTGTTGCATTGTGTGCTGTGTTCACACAATATTATTGACAAACAATTCTTCACACAAATTTACATACCTAGTGTGTTATACAGTTCCTCCAGGATTTCAATGGTCTTTTTTGAGGTTGCTGCAGCCTAAAATGTCTGATTTTGCAGCAGCTTTTCTAGAAAAAATGTGATGAAAAGTTTTTAGGTGTTTTGTTGCAATAAAGTTGCGGGAGCAAGTTAAAGTTACAGAAAAATATCTGATTTTGTCCCCCTTCATAATGACTGTTTAACAATGAATTAAAGTGAAGAAACAAAACCATTATTATTTTTATTAACCATTAAATAATCATTTAGTTAATTTTTGAAGGTAAATGTGAGGCGTTTTCATCACATGGTTCCTGTGTCTTCTAAACATAACAAGGAAGAGAGTTTGCTGATGTATGGCTCAACGTTTTGTGGGAAATGATAATGATTGGTAAAAAATTGTGAAAACGTTGTGGTAATTGGTCAAAATTGCACAGTAGGGATTGGCTGCATTTGTGGTAAGAGTTGCATTTTAAGACAGAAAGTGCAGGCAGTATAAAATCCCACCTTGGACTTTGGACATGTCTGGCACAAGCGCTACCTTTCCCACATACAATAAATGCGTCAACAGATATCAGCTGGAAATATCGCGCAAATCAAAACATCGGTCTGATGTCAAAGACACAAAGCAATTATCGTCTGAGTCCGATATCATCATTTATCCCGAAATATAGTGAGTACCCAAAGTAATTTCGAGGAGGTAAATATCCCAAAAATGGCTCTTCTCAAGGGCCCCCACCCTCATACACACAGGTCAGTAGCCAAACACTCCAAGGTCAGCGTTTGAGAGCCGCTTCATCGTCTCTTCTCTAAATCTCATCAGCTTTTAAGGAATATTCAGCGATCACGGCGAAGACGTGTTCTTTAAAGTCAGCAGCGTCTCGGGCAGAGAGCGTAATTGATATGGTAATGAGTGAGGAATTAGTGTCTCTGTCCTTGCTCTCACACACCAAAAACACCGTTTGAAGAAGTGAAGGCTGGAGGGGACAAAAAAGTGTCTGATTGTGAAGGGCGCAAGTGTCTTTACACACTTTAGAGGGGCCGAGTCTGTCTGCAACTCACTGATGTTTAGAGGAGAATGAAAAACTCTTTTATAAAGTGCAAAACAAGATTTGAAATTGTAAAAATAGCATGTCAGACATCAAGAGCAACAAGTCTGATAGATGAAGTGAGAAGCTCTTTCAGAAAGACGGAACTAGTCGTTGAGTATTTTATATTTTCCCCTTGATTTAAATTTTTTAAAGAGGCAGAAATGAAAGAGATGAAAACTGATTCAGGACTGATTCAAGCAACTGTCTCAAAGCCTTCAAATCGACAAGGACGGTCTATTCTGAAATCAAATTGTTACTGACCATGAACACTAATAATTATTCCTCATAAAATGACCTTGTCAGAAGGTCTTTTAAAAAAGCACAGAGGGTGGGATGGGACTCGGGATTTGTGAGCAGCATTTACATAAATATATATCTCCCACCATCAGGACACTTTGTCTTTTTTATTTGATATATAAACATGTTTTGACTTAAGAGAATTACATGAGAATTAGTACTTAGAATTAGCAATTAGTAGCTCAAAGGGACAAGAGAGAAAAATAAAAAATTAACATGAGTATTGCATGCTCACAAGAAATCATCACAAGCTCATGAGGAAACATCACGTCTATGAGAATTAATGCATGCTCATAAGAAAGTGTTGTGTTCTCATGAGAAAGTATGACGTTCTTAAAAAACATGCTCACAAGAAAACATCGCTTACAAGAATTAATGAATGCTCACATGGTAGTAGTGTGTACTTACTAGAAACTGTGCATGTTCATAAGAAAACATTGCATGCTTAAGATAATTTATTCATTGCCAGCTTTTAAGAAAGTAGAGTTTGCTCACAAGAAAGTTTCATATTCTCACATGAAAGTAAGGCATGGTCATGAAAAAAATCACATGCTCATGGGAAAACTGCATGCTCACCAGAAAGTATTGTGTGCTCATGAGAAAGTCAAAGTCAAAGTAAACTTTATTGTACAGGTATACAGCGAGACGAGACGACATGGCTCCAGTTTTAACACTGCAAAGCACAAAGAACAAGGAACAAAGAACAAATAATGCACATAGAATAAACAACATAAATAAAATATAAAATATACACTTTAAACTAAGAGTAGAAAGAGATACAATTAGCTCATGGGAAAGTGTGCATGCTCAGGAGAAAACAGTGCATGCTCACAACAAAATGTCTTGAGAAAGTATCACCTGCAGGCAAGATGTAATTGTCTGAGCACTAGAAATGATTTGTGTGTGACCTTGTGAGTATGTAATAACACCTCATGTGCACGTGATACTTTCTAATACTCACATGAATATTATTACTTTAATCATTTGTCCCTTTGTGGGCTCCATAGTTTTACCACGTTATGTCACTATTTATACAAAAGCACAGATACTAGAGCATTTTAAATGTGGCATGGCTACTAATCAATGGTAGAAGCGTAAGTTATGTTAGCAGTGTTGTTAATTTTAGTTAGCTGCTCTCCAACACTGGGTCTAGTTTATGACTAAAGGCTATGATATGATATAATGTGATGTGATATAAAGGGGTCCGGAGCTGTGGAAACAGTGCTGGGGTTTAAAAGTAGTGCAAAAAAGTAGGTCATGAATTTCAAAAAGTGCAGATTACCATTTCCACGCCGGCTCCCATTAATCAAGACCTCGCCGTCGAGTCCCACCAGAGAAAACAATGAATAAGAACGTGTTAGCCGGAAATTAATCTATTAATCAAATGACGCATGAAGAAGTACCTGCACCGCGAGTCTCCAGCGCTTAACTTCAGCGTCTCACGCTACAGCAGCTAGAGGGGCGGGAAGATTAGCAAGGACGCGGGTGAACGTGTGTGTCTGTGTGTTTGTTTGCGTGTGTGTTGGAGGGGGCAGGGGGTGTCAGTGTGTGTGTGTATGCAAATGCGTGGAGGTGTGTTCCAGCTTTGATCGGGCCTCGTCAAGCTTATAAGAACTCAAGCTTTTAAATAATTCAGGCAAATGTCTTTACCCTCCACTCCTGCACGTCTTAGCGAGAGCAGGTGAAGATCATTTGAATATTATCACACACGTGTGTTTATGCTTATACTGTTTATATTTAAACTCCCAAAACCTCTGGCTTTTTCAACCTTTTTTAACCTTTTAACTGACTGACAGTTTATTTCCCCCAGTGCTTACTTTTTCCCCAACATGTTTTTTTTTAAGTGAAATCAACTGTGTGTTTATTTGTTTTCGTGAACACAGCACAGCACACAGTGCACCTTTTGGGCTTTTTTTTTTTGGCAGCATTGCTTGGCAGCGGTACCTTGCATATGAGTACCCACTTACAAAACCAAAATGTTTGTGGCAGGCAGCGCTGTCGCCTCACAGCGAGAAGGTCCTGGGTTTGAGACCCAGGTGGGTCGTGGGGTCTTTCCGTGTTCCTCTGGGTAATCCCGTTTCCTCGCACAGTCCAAAAGGATGCAATGTAGCTTAATTTGCGACTCTAAATTGGCTGTGAATGTGAGTGTGATTGTGTGTGTGCCCTGCAGTGTGTTGGCACCTGACCAGGGTTGTTCCCCACCTTGCGCCCGTAAATTCCTGGGATAGGCTCCAGTCCCCCCACGACCCCAGAATGAATGAATGAATGAGAGTTTTGTGGTGATTAGTGGAGTTTTCCAGAATATGTTGCTACAAGTTTGCCATTATCAGTCACTAGTGCTGAACAGATTTTTGGTGACAGATTTGCCAGGTGCATAAGTTTTCCACAAAGTTTGCTGAAAGTCCACCGCACATTTTCCACAAACCTAATTTGCATGTGAAAACATCACCTGCTGCAAATTTGAGGCAACATTGTCAAAGGCTAACATCAACTGTTTGTCAGAAGTCTAAAATTGTTGTAAGGGCCTCTGTGGTATCTTTTACCGGTTCTTGACTTGATCCGCTGACCCACTGATCATGGGGCCAACTCCCTAGTCAACATTAATATTATAAGGCCAACATTTCAGATCAGCTGGTGATCCCTTTAACACTAGAATGGCTGACTGCATTAATTGCCGTTCTAGGTATATACTGCTGTAACATACCCATTTCACCAGCAATTTAGTTTGTGTTACCATGTTTTGTTCAAGAATTTAAAAAAAGTCAGATTTCTTCAGGTTTTGGAGCAAGAACTTCAATGAGAAGTAGCAATGATTTTGTTTGATTTGCGTCAATTGATGCAGTCAGCCGTTCTACTGTTAAATCAGCATATGATATGGTTTCATATCGATCGCTGGCTCTTGATTCAAGATTCAAGGTAGCTTTATTGTCAATACATAATATACACAGTACACAGTGTATTGAAATGCCATATATAGATATATAAAATAAAAACAGAGTTTTAATAAAAATAAAGGAGATTAGACATGAATATAGATCTAAATTGAATACTGTATTGAATCCAATCAGATGGAAAATGTATTGTAGCAGACTTTGTGATAACAAGATTCAAAATTCTTTATTTGTCACATGCAAATTATACAGGTACAACATGCAGTGAAATGTATCCTGATCCACTCTTTTGACCGTGCAATTTAGGCAAATATTAAAAAATAAAATAGAGATACAAATACAAACTTAAATAAGGAGGTAAGGGAAATAAAGACAGAAAATAAACTATTTCTTATATTACAATAAAGTTACATATGTGCAGAAGGCGTGGAGTGAGACTGGTGCAATGTTTTCTAAAGTGCTGAGTGCAGCTGTACAGCAGTGAGCAGTGTAGCGTTGTACGTAGCAGACAGACAGAGTAGGAGCATCAGCGGACTACTTAAAATGTCAACGCTCTCCAAAGGTTAATATCAGGTATAAAAAGTTACTTAGAGTAAAGACTTCTCATATACACATTTCTCTAGCGTTCCACTGGGACGTTTCCGACAGCAGACGGGATGAAGTGGCTCGACTCCCAGACGCGCTCCACGTTTACACACTTTATCCAACCTGCTGCTGAAACACCATCCATTTGGCACAAAAACTGCAGACGGCGTCTCGGCTCCATGTGTCGGCTCTCTGCGTGGAACAGGTTTGGTCTGTGTTTGCATGATCCCTGTTTTATGCTGGCAGTTTAATGAGCAGCTCTTCCCACAATAACATGTAGACTGATGGAAAAGCAGCAGTGACAAGACAATATTTTAACAAGATTTTACTGTTAGGACAATACAGTCACAATACAGTTACTATAAGAAGGTAACTGAACATTTACAGCAACTGGCTGAAATGAGAATTTTCAAATGGAATTTTCCACTTAAAATATTGATTTGACAATATGACATGGGCTTTAAAATTCCATTTCAATATTTTATTCATGAATTCAAGTTGATTTGGTCGATTGTAGTGCATGCGCAAGACATGTGACCAGATTAATCAGTTTACAGAATCCATACTGAGTGGTTTATTTTTAAATTTATTTATTTGGCAAATCTGAGTCAGTTTGTCTCAACACTAAATGATGCAACTGCACTGACAATCTGGCGTCTCTCTGTTGTGTGTAATAATGATGGTGCTGAGATGAGGCACGAGGCCACTTGTAGCCACGAGCTGTATTGATTTTCTTTTCCACAAAACAAGAAAAAAACAAAAAGCCCCAAACACCTGATCCAAGAAAATAAAGGAAAAAAATCAAGTCAGAAATGTCCTGAACTAAAAGATGAAAAACAAATCAATCCAAAATGTGTAGAGAACATTTAACAGCAGGCCTGTTTTCCACTAGCGTGGTGCTGGTGCCATTTCCCAGTTTGGACCACATTTTTCCATTTTAGAAAATGGTGTGTGTGCAGCAAAATCAGCCCTGTACTGATACCAAAGCTCTTGTCGATCTGAAACTGAGAAGTAGTAATGTCATGAGGAAACGGAAAGGGTTAATGTGATATTATGGTGATGTGATAATGTGATGGTGATGTGTTGTGATGGTGATGTGATGAGATTATGCTGATGTGATGGGATGTTGAGATTGTTTTGATGTTGATATGATGTTATGTCGTAATGGTGATGTGATGGTGATGTGTTGAGATTGTTTTGGTGTTGATATATGTCATGATGGTGATGTGATGCTGATGTGATGAGATTGTTTTGATATTGATGTGATGTGATGTTATGTCGTGATGGTGATGTGATGGTGATGTGATGGTGATGTGATGAGATTATGCTGATGTGATGTGATGAGATTGTTTTGGTGTTGATATCATGTCATGATGGTGATGTGATGTTGATGTGATGAGATTGTTTTGATATTGATATGATGTTATGTCATGATGATGATGTGATGCTGATGTGATGTTGAGATTGTTTTGATGTTGATATGATGTTATGTCGTGATGGTGATGTGTTGAGATTGTTTTGGTGTTGATATGATGTTATGTCATGATGGTGATGTGATGTGATGTTGAGATTGTTTTGATATTGATATGATGTTATGTCGTGATGGTGATGTGAAGAGATTATGATGATGTGATGTGTTGAGATTGTTTTGGTGTTGATATGATGTTGTCATGATGGTGATGTGATGTTGAGATTGTTTTGATATTGATATGATGTTATGTCGTGATGGTGATGTGAAGAGATTATGATGATGTGATGTGTTGAGATTGTTTTGGTGTTGATATGATGTTGTCATGATGGTGATGTGATGTTGAGATTGTTTTGATATTGATATGATGTTATGTCGTGATGGTGATGTGATGGTGATGTGTTGAGATTGTTTTGATGTTAATATGATGTTATGTCGTGATGGTGATGTGAAGAGATTATGCTGATGTGATGTGTTGAGATTGTTTTGGTGTTGATATGATGTTGTCATGATGGTGATGTGATGTTGAGATTGTTTTGATATTGATATGATGTTATGTCGTGATGGTGATGTGATGGTGATGTGTTGAGATTGTTTTGATATTGATATGATGTTATGTCGTGATGGTGATGTGATGGTGATGTGTTGAGATTGTTTTGATGTTAATATGATGTTATGTCGTGATGGTGATGTGATGAGATTATGCTGATGTGATGTGATGAGATTGTTTTGGTGTTGATATGATGTTATGTTGTGCTGCTGATGTGATGTTGATGTGATGAGATAATGCTGATGTGATGGCAGTGTGGTTGTGACGTGATTGTTCTGATGTGTTTTGGTGTTGATGTGATGTTTTTGTAATGTGTTGTGATGTTGATGTAACTGTGATGTGGTAATACAACATATCTATAGTATTTTGTCACTGCTTTTTAAAACGTAAATTTTAAGAGTTTGCAACTCCTAAGTGTTTGCAACAAATAAAGAACTTTAAAAGTCTCTGACTAAATAAAAATAACAGAATTGAACAATGACATTACAAACATTTAGTCAGAAACATCAAGTAATTTTTGAAGTTATTGTTGAAGTGCTTTTACATTTAAGGAATTTAGGGGTTAAGGGTTTTGTTCAGCTAGCCAGTGATGGTAGTGCTGGAGGTAGGATTTGAACCCACAATCTCATGGTCCAGAGGTGGGCATCCTAAACACTAAACCACCACCACCATACTTTACTAATGATATTGCATGGTCAGGATGGAACACCGCTTTGTAATGCAGCATCTGACAGATAGAGCGCTCCCTCTGGGAGGAGACTGAATTATGCAGCAGTATAAATAGATTCCTCTAGAGGGATTAAAACTGCTTTACTTATTTTTAGTCAAACGGAATGCTTAGTGTCTGCAGGCGCCGAACTCACCAGCGTCTCATGATAAAAAGCTCTGTTTTATCACTGTAAATACCAAAGGCCGGTGTGCTGACAAGCAGAGATGTTGCTGTCAAAACCATCATCTAGTCTCCTCTTTTGCATCATAAAATCCTGACTAGATCAACTCGTGAAGTTTTTTCCTTGACTGGTGTTTATGAGCAGATGTGTGAGTAGAAAAAAGACAACATGTCTACAAATTTGAGCGTTTAGATCAGTAGCATTTTGAGAAAGTCAAACATTTATGTTGAGCTATATACAGAGTACAGAAACAATGTTCAACTGTAATCTATAGGTCAGTATAGGACGTGAATGTGATAAACAGGAGAAAATGTTATGGTGCTCCTCCACACAACCCCAAACTCCAGCTCTCTCACACATCCAGCATTTTGCAGTCACTCACATCCAGCACAACTCTATTTTTCTACAGCTATGGTTTATTATTGGTACTCTTCTACTTCCTTCACAAAGGCTTGAATCAGAATCAGAATGAAATGTATTGTGAAATACTGTACGTTGGCACATACAAGAAATTTGTTTTGGTGGTTGGTGTTATGACATGTTTAAAGAGCATGCAAGGACAGGCAGAAATTATGTACAAAGTAAACTAATAATAAATGCAAAAAAAAAAGATTTTGTGAAGGCAATGGTGTGATGTGATTGTGATGACGTCGTAATGTGATGCAATGTGATTGAGGGATGTGATGTAAGGACGGCAATGTGATGCAATGTTGTGATGTGATGTGATATTGTGGTGGCAGTGATGTGATGTGCTGTGATGTGATTTGTGATGTGATGTAGGGGTGGCAATGCTGTGATGATGTAATTGTGAAGTGATGGTGAGGTGATGGTGCTTAGTACTTATAATAGAAATATAAACCAAAGTATAAAAATAAGCAGTTATATTAAGACGTGCTCTGTGTTAGTCTGATATAAATAAAGATGTAATTATGATGGTAAAATCATTGCAGTCGTTTATACATAAATAATTGACTCAATGAAAACATTAAATGGATCATTTCATTTTATGATGTGTTTATTCTGTGTTTATAGTGATACAATTGTCTTGTTAAAGGATTTGAACATAGCTTAATAAAACATGATGGAACATGTTCATAAATATGTTTAGCAATTTAGTCTTTTTATAGTAAAAATTTAATTATATTTTGGTGCAGCACAAGTACATACATATTGTACATACATATTTCTTTAAATACCTATTAACATTGTAAAATAATTATTTGTAAAATATTAATCTGTAATTAAGGGGGTAGGAGCAAATAAGTGTAAACTTCATCCTACTCCTTTTCAGCCATATAAAAAGTTTTATTTATATTTACATGTTTGAAATAAAATAAAATAAAAAGAAAGAAAGAAAAGAAAGTAAATAAAAATGCACAAGCACATATGTTGTTGTTATTATTATTATTATTATTACCACATATTAACACTTGTTAAAACATATTAAAACAGTCTTTGAGAAGTGAACCAATACTTTCTACTGCATTATGGGAAATTATGTATGACACTGGAGATCTTCACTTGGGAACAGAGCACAGAAATCAGGCCCTGAATCATAAAGCAAGACAGTCTTTCGTCCTCATTACATATCTGTGTCCTCCAGTCACCGTAACCGCAGGACCGCCTCTGGTGTTCATGTCAATATTGCATCTTGTGGATATGATGCATAATTTTTAATGACCAAACGAACACAGGAAACGCGTGGCAGCCGTGATGCGTACATCATTAACAGTGTGTTTATTCCAGGACTAAGTATCAATGGCAGCATGAAGGTGACACGATACACATAAAGGTGTGCATGCACATAAAAGCCCCTCCACACTAAACATGACCATCAGCACTGACAGTTTTTACAGACTGTGAGTTACGCTGTTCCTCCTCCACAGCAGCGGTAACGAGACACAAAGAAACGTCTTTTATCTTTATGTGCTGCAGTGACAAATAGACGATGTGTAGGCAAAGCTTGAGCAAAAGCAGGGAAAGATGTTCGTTTATCATAATCTCTCAGAGGATGGAAGAAATTCCCATGCATTTGGTGGCAGCTGCAGACGAGCAAGAACAAATAAAATCTCCGTCTGGCAGCTGAGACCGGGCCTGGGCTTTGTTTTGTGCTGCGATGCCACGTAACGTTAAAAAATCACAAAGCAAACAGGCATTTATCAACGTGCTGCAATATCCCTGCATTACAAATATGCAGCACCTCCCGTTATTCAACTTGAGGAATGAAGATGCACTCTGTTTGACAGCTGGTTGATGTTGTAAGTAGAGGTCGTGCAATAAATCAGTGTGGCGATGTTATTGGCCGATATGAGACAATACCCAATAAATCTGAATTGCTGCTTATAATGGTTGATAAATTGGAAAATGGTCCAGTTCCCGCATTAACACAACAAGTTCCTGTAGCAAAATAATGAATCATTCCCGTAATCACAATAAAAATGAAGTAATTTCATAGAATAATGCAAATTAAAGTGCAATTGGTCTTTTAATTCAAAATATCAGCAGGGGATTGTTTACGTAAAACAAGGCTTCAAATGTAATTAAAAATAAACGTGAACTTTTAAATTAACTTTTAACAATAATTTCAAACTGCAGTACAGGTATTGTGTGGAAATCAGCTCCTCTAACGACAAAAGCAGCATTGCCGCAGGTACGCATGTGATGATAGTCTCGTAACTACAAGCAAACACAGCACTAGACACATAAACGTTTAATTCACGTCTACACTGACGCAAACGACAAATTCTTCTACAAAACTTACAATATGTGTAGTAGCACTCGTGACATTATGCTGCTGTACAGTGTGTTAATTAAGAGATATAAACATGACACAACAGATCCTGTAGCACCCTGACATGAACGATAACAGTGAGGTAATTAATGATATTATGTAATATTATACTATGATACTTGAATTAAGTGACTGAGTACATTTTTCACCAGGTAATAATTACTATGGGACCTTGGGACCCCAACCTGGTGGTTAATGCCAGTTGGAATTCCAAAAAGTTAATTCATTACAAATTAATTTGTTCCCGGCCCCTAAGAATACACCAACAATGTGATGGCTCTACACATGAAAGGTTGATTTTTCAGCTGGTTTAAGTACAAAATAAAGTGATTTAATTCTGACAATTTTCATCAAAAATAATGTTTGAGTGCTGAGTTGTTGGATTTTAGTTGTGTCTATTACCAACAGTTACGTAAGCAACACAGCACGCACATGACGACGGGGAGGTGACGTTGGTGCGTAAATCTAGTTACCCCTCCCACTTCTGGGAATTTTACTGAGATTTCTTATTCCGTCCCAATCGGCTTTTAATATTACAGACGTTTCAGATGTTTTTAAACATTATTGTTTGTTTTCTGTTTAAAAAGACGTAGAGACTGTATCAGATTTGTATTGTATCAGCATATATTCAAGTTCAAGTAGTTCAAGTAGGATTTTATTGTCATTTCTACCATAATACATAGTAAAAACGAAACAACGTTTCTCCAGGGCCATGGTGCAACATAAGAGCAAAACAGAACATGCAAGTGCAAACAAAGACAAAGAGCAATAGTGCAGCTAACGAGACGAGACGAGACAATGTGGGCAACGTCAATAGTGCAAACCAGCAATAAATTAGATTATGCAATTTGAGCAACAATAAGTAAGTATAATTATGACAGTGATAAATATCATTATGCAGATTGTAGCAGCGAACAAAAGTGCATTATAAGAGAGGTATTTTAACACGTTTGTGTGTGTGTGTGTGCATTATGTGCTTCTTTCCTGGTTGAGAAGTCTGATGGCCTGGGGGAAGAAACTGTTCCCCATTCTGGTAGTGGAGGCCCGTATGCTACGGAACCTTTTTCCAGAAGGGAGGAGGGTAATGAGAATGTGTGAGGGGTGAGTGGGATCATCCACAATGCTGTTAGCTTTGCAGATACAGCGTGTGGTGTAAATGTGCTTCACAGAGGGGAGAGAGACCCCGATGATCTTCTCAGCTGTTCTCACAATCCTCTGTAGGGTCTTTCAGTCCGAAACTTTACAGTTCCCATACCAGGCTGTGATGCAGCTGCAGAGAATGCTCTTTATAGTCCCTATGTAGAGCATGGTGAGGATTGGGGATGGAAGATGCGCCCTCCTCAGTCTCCGCAGGAAGTAGAGATGCTGCTGGGCCTTCTTGGTGATGGAGCTGGTGTTGACGGTCCACGTGAGGTTCTCCGTGATGTGAACACCAAGGTACTTGATGCTCTGGACAGTCTCCACCAAGGAACTGCTGATGCTCAGCAGGGAGTGATCCCGTTTCACCCTCCTGAAGTCAACAATCATCTCTTTAGTTTTCTCCACATTCAGTTAAAGGTTGTTGACACTGCACCAGTCCGTCAGCCGTTGCACCTCCTCCCTGTATGCTGCGTCATCGTTCTTGCTAATCAAACCCACCACAGTTGTATCGTCGGCGAATTTGATGATGTGGGTCGCACTGTGCATTGCTGCACAGTCGTGGGTCATCCAAACGTCATTGGGTCATCCAAAGTTACAAAATCAATGTTGTATCAGATATAAAAAAAAGTGGCTTCGTGCTATGTCTAAAAATAACACTACTCCATGTCCTCATGTAAAACTAATCCTGTCTGAATAGTAACACTATTAAGAGTATTGGAGTATTATAAAGTTCACTTTTATTAAACCAATCTCTAAATTCCAATGTTTAACAGCAGGGCTTCGAATTCTCTGGAATAACACGTCGCTCTGCTCTTTCTCTCGACACCAGGCCTCATCGTTTAGCATATTCCCGGCGACTGTGCGTTTCTCAGACGTGTTTATTTTGCCTTTGAGTCCTCGACGTATGACAAAGCGCTCTCCGATTTCCCAGCCGCTGATAGACTTCTTCGCCCAAATCACTAACTGCCTTTTGGTTCTGCGCATTGCCGTCGCGTTTAGAGCACAAAATAAACAGAAGCTGAAGTCTCGGGGGAGGAAAGGCAAAAAATAAATAAATAAAAGCTGCGTATTGACTAAGGCACTAACAAGGTGGTTTCAGCTGCGGCAGCGGCGGCGGTGGTGGTGGGGGTGTTGAAGAAGAAACACTTGACTCCATCTCTCTCTCTAATATTTATGAATCATACTTTTGTTGTCATGGCGCCGACAGACAGGGCCACATCCATCCCCGCAGCTCCAAGGTATTTGAATGCTGAAAAATGCATGAGGCTCTTTACTGATAGAAACACAGATCGGCCGTTTGATGGATCGGCTCTGATTTCCCGCACAGATGGGGAGAAGCTTTATTTGAAGAAAATGTAAAGCTGCTGCTGCTCCTGTGGTTGCCGTGGCGTTTGGTGTGGCGTTGTTAATGCTGTGTGACAGTGTGTTTGAATTCCTCTATCCGCAGGGACACTCGGCTCTTCTGCAGTCACCGCTGATGTTTTGGGTTGAGAACTTTTTCTGATTTTAGGGAAAAAATTCGGGGAGGGATTTGCTTTAATAGCTACAAATGCGTCTTGATATTTCATAAGCGTGCACAGCGTGGCTTCATGATGGTGTGTTAGAGTCAGAGATGAGGACTAGAGTCTGTGACTCGAGTCACACTTACAGTACGTCACAAAAACAATGACTCAACACTTTACTTCAGACTCGCCCTCAAAAGGACTCCAGATTTGGGACTCATGAACAGTCTTTATTATCGTTTATTATCTTAATTTACTTCAGTTTTTCCTTGTGTTGAAGTACTTGAGACTGGTCTCGGCCTTGTCTTGGACTCGGCCGTATTTGTACTCGGTCTTGTCTTGGACTCGGACAAAGAGGACTCTGGATTTTATTTGGAGACCAGCCGAGACCACAACTCTGAGAGTATTACTATTAAAACTCTTTGAGACCGTCGCAGGCATTGTGCATTGTTTATTAATTAGTTTTAATAACTCAGAATCCCTTTAACTTACAGAAACCACACACATACCGTCAGAATCACAAGACTTTCAACTTACCACACATTATATTCATTCCTCTGTATGTGACATTATTTCTGAGTAATTCCATGCACAAAAACTGAAGTAATTGTGTAAAAAGGCATTACTGACATTATTCAGTGTGTAAACACACACACTAGCGCTCGCAACTCTCATATGGAACGCCATCATGCACAAAAATGTAGTTCTCTTCCAGAAAGCCCAAAAGCAGCTGCTATTGTTTGTTATCAAATCATTTCATTCTGTATCCAGACAGATACCAAATGGATAAAGAAGTGGGATAAAGTAAATGGATAAAGTTCACCTTCACTCTGATTTTAAAAAAGGTAATTTATACTGAAAAGTTGAGAAATTCAAAATGACGTCAGAAACTTCAAGAGTACAGTAAAGAGGGGAATTATCTGACAATGTGACGAAACAAAACTGGTGAAAACATTTCAAAAAGCAAAGTTGTTTTCTAAAGACAGGCCACTGAGCACTTTACATTCTGGTAAATGTTTCACTTTAATATCTGAATATTGGACTTTTTTCTAGCAAATGTATGACTTTATAAATTTATCTCAGCAAATTTCCATGTTTTTACTGTTAAACTTGCAATTTTAATATGTGAATTTTAGCTTGTATTTTGTCTTGTTGACTTTATCTCTTTTTTGATTTAACAATGTCAAAGAAAATTTGAGTTTTCATTATAAATTATACCTTGAGTCTCAGAATCTCAGATGGATTTGCTTTAATAGATACAGAAATTTCAAAAATGTTAGAAAATCCAAGATTAAAGTAAAAATTTAATGTTTTCTACTCAAATGTATAACTTTACAATGGCAGCAATTTTTACGGTAAAATAATGACAGCAATTTTTGAATTTTTTTCTCACAAATTTATGACTTTACAATGTCAGTTAATATCTATTTGCTTTAATAGCTACAAATGTAGTGTTGTTTTGTTTAAAAATGTATAATATACTTAGCACCGCTCATTCTAATGTAAACAGAGTTTTGCGGTGGGAATTCATGGGCAGCTACTTACTAATATAAAGGTAAACTTCCTTACTGATTTAACATGATAAGATAAAGTTGCGTGGCATGTTCTCTTTTTCAATCAGATTTCAGATTGTTGTGTGCATCTGGAAATATACCTATAAAGATTTTTCATTTCAGCAGAGTAAAAACCTTGCGCCGACGTCGTTCAGCTGATGCTCGTCCTGCACTTTTGCATTCCACCTTGTTTTACAAACCTCAACGTTTGAGGAGGCAAATCTCAGCACGATTTGAGAGCAGATTTGATTCTGTCAGCTTTATCCCCATGGTAATATCATGGAAATGTTTTCCCTGTCATCGCCAGCATGCTCTGGTGATTGCTGCTTAGCAACGGAAGAGAAGAGCATGATGCTTTCTGGGTACCATTCTATTTTTTCATCACTTTACCTATAAAATACAAATCAATCAGGGGTCCGACTTTACGAGGCCAAGTGATGAGCAGCTGCTGCATTTACACATACAACTCCCACATCCCACCCCGGCTTATTTTAATGAATTGATATTTTTATTGACCAATCAGGGGGCCCCTAGGCTACACCTGCACGTCAAACAGCAGATTGACACACAACACCAACCAACCAGTCACTGATGAGAATCAAGTTGCTGCGTATAGTAATACTGAAGAGGCAAAGAGGAACAGAGATTCCACTGTTTTTGAATTTACATTTACAGAAGTGTCACAGTATCTGGATGTTTTCATGTATACATCACCTGTAAAAAATGATTTAATATCATATTAATATACTTCTATTATTTACTTCATCTTAATCTGCATACAGAAGACTGAGAGTGAATACCTCAAGAGCCGTGCTGTCGGGCAGAAGCCTTTTAGGTCAAAAACGGTTATTTTTCAGGAAATTCAAAGTCAAAGTCAAAGTCAAAGTCAACTTTATTGTCATCTCTGCTATATACTGTACAGATACATAGAGAGACGAGACGACGTGGCTCCAGGTTATTTCCAGTGCAAACAAACAAAGAACAGTAGAACAGAGAATAAATAGGCAGTGGCACGACTAGGCACATGGAATAAACAATAAATAAGTAAAATACTAAAATATACATTAAACAATATACATTTTAAACCAGACAATATACAATATACATTTTAGACTAGACAGGGAAGACAGACATAGAGCTAAACATGTTTGTCAAATTGAAAAAACAATGTATATTCTAAATATGTGAACATTGTTTACGTATTAATACATGAACAAGCCATTTCCAACACTTTTCATTGGTTAAATATTTATAAAACTGTCAAGATAACGTGAAGATTGACCAATAGAAATGACAAAAAATAAAAATCACCAAAAATGGACGAGGTTTCTGCCCAACATCACAGTAGGGATTTTACTGAACTGTTCGATACACTCTGTTCGGTTTGATACACCCAGGTCAACCGTGATAGTTCGGTACGCCCAACATTTTTCTCACAGGAGGGCACTGTGTTAAAGCGCTCACGGCTCTCACATGGAACGCTCTGGTTCCCTTTTATTACAGACCAAACTCAGACCAAACTCATATTTTAGCTGATAAATAACAACAATGACCAGCGTTCTACTCACAACACAACAATTTATTAATATTTTGTAGTGTTTATTCTGGAAGCGTGTACGTTGCATAATTGTGATGTAACACAGGGGATTGTGGGAAAAAACAGCTCATTTTATAGGCCAAAGTAAGTGAAAATTGGCTCAAAACTACACAAAACTTCACTTTCAATTGATAATTTTTCCCTTTCTTTAATGTTAAACAGTAACCAATAAGAAAAACAATATAGAAAAATGCTTTATTTGTTCACTTATTCACTTCACTATATTTAATATAGCCTGTTTGAAAAGGGGATGTGTTCACCAAACGCCTTTTTTGGCAAAAAAAAAAACACAATAATGTGATCAAACCTAATTGGTGCTACTCTCTCAGCTGTTTCCCTGCACGGTTTACCTCATGCACCCAATCTTTACATCTCCAAGACATGTAGTATCTAGTTCAAACGCTGCCACTAACTTCAAGATGCCATTACCCTCCAGTGAAAAGATAACCTCTTTTATGTCTTTACCTCAAAGCAACACGTTACAATGTTTACATGAAATAGGAACCAACGTGGAAGTGCCCGATGACGCTTTTCGCAATTTAGCAACAACAAGCGATCAGAGAAGCAGTGAGAAAGTGCTCTGGAAGTGAGGTTTTGACTCCTCTCAGCGCAAAAAAAGTGTTCAATCTTTATAAGAAATGTTGTGATTTCATCTGTCATTAATTATTTTTACATTTATTATTGTCTCTGCAAGTGTGAGTAGTGGTACCTTGTTGAAATAGAAAAGGCAAAGAACCTACTGGATGTTAGAGTAAAGATAACATTAATATACAGAAAACTTACCGATACCGTGCCCAAAAAAACTGATACTGGTACCGGGAGCCATGTCAGAATGAAGATGTAGTGTAAAACAAATGTGTTTCCATTTGAAATAAAGCAACATGTCCCTGAGCCACAGTGGGAAAGCACTTGAAGGTGGACAGGTAGCGCATCCTTGAGTTTGTGGAGTCGTGTGAGGTTGTTCTTCATTATAAGTATGAAAGTGGAGATTGCTCGGAGCCTCTGGAAACCGGCTCAGACATGAACTCGGCTTTAATTAATCATGAGGGTAATCAGTATGGCTGTGGTATTTGATATGTGAGGTGGACTCATGTGCTTAACTTTAAGTGCTATCAATTCCTGGCCTCTGGCTGCCTCCCCAAAACCAGCAGAGCCTCCAGAGACGCCATGGCCCAAAGCCTCCACATCTCATCACCTCACAGCTCTACTATGACTAGCAGTGCAACTGACAATGCACACTTGCTGGGTGCTGTCTCACCCACCACAGGGCACACACATTCACACTGACACACTCTCATTCATAACGATGGGTTAATTTTGAGTAACAAATCAACCTGCAGCGCATGCTTTCGGAGCAACCCAGAGCAGCCGGAGCAGCTTTCTTTGCTCATTGTAATTGCTTCATTACTTTGTTCTCTTCATTATTTTTTCTAATAATTCTTTATACACTTTTCATTCTTACTCATTTATTCCTAGTCATTCCTTCGTCTCGAAAAAAAATAAAATTTCCCATTTTCTACTTTTATTTTGGGGTCTATATTTAAAGTTAATTTCATTCTATACATGTGCCTTTTTGTGCTCTGTAGAAGCCGGCGTCACGTTGTCTCGTTTTGCTGTAAGTGAGATGGCAAACTTAACTTTGACTTGACATTAAAACACCATTTAACATGTTTTGTAATTAGCCAAAATTAACAATTGACATTTTCATGGCTGTTAGTATGCACATAATGCTTTTCCCTATGGAACAATTTCGATGCCGATAATCAAATTCAAAAGGCAAATGTTAAAATAAATTCTTAATGTGATTTGCAATTCATGTGAGCAAGTCTTTTGTTCAAACAGAACAAAATGCAAATTGTGTTTAGTGTTTTCATTTCATCGCATGAATTTGAATATTGCTATGGTAACAACTCCCAGTTTCCCAAGATTCTTTAGAAATTCATGAGAACAAAAACACAAATAAGTGATTTACTCTTTATCTAATCATAAAATAATTATGGGTGACATATTGTAGTTGGAGCTGCTGTTCTCATCATTGTTAAATAATCAATCAATAATTATTCCTGCAACGGAGTCTCAGTAGAAGTTGATCAGTAAGTAAAGCTGATAATCGATAATTAATTGAGATTTTAGCTGTACATTGAGAATCCGTCTCTCATCTCATTAATACACTCTTTAGTATGTCCTCTTTATTGAACACAGTCATCTCTCCTCCAGTAACACATCCCTCCTTCCGCGAGAAGCTTCTATAAAGGTTGTTTAATATTTTTTTCTCAAGCAATTATTATCTGATTGTTCTCCCCCAACATGGGGCCTAGTTATTATGTGAGTCGACTGCAAAGCATAAATATGGTTTTGCAATTATTGAGCTGAATATAATTAATTGGAGAAATAAATTGTATATAAAACATATGATAACATACATAAACAAATAACAAAAATAACAATAACAAACAAATAACAGAAATAACAAAATATAAATTTAAAATATTTCACTTTAAATACTGTAAAAATTTCTCTACACACAAATATACTGTATATAATATAATATATACTAAGTATATATATTATAATAATATATAATATAATAAATATACATATAACTCTTTATTATTTTTTATATTTTCTTTTTTAAATTTAAAATATTTTAAAAATATATGATAATCTCTTTTAATCTAATTCTAGTATGCAAACATGCTTAAATTCAAGAATGAAATTAAAATTAAAAAGTTATTCAATATTAAGAAGATTGGAGAAAAGATCAAATAAGTTTACATTTTAGCTTCATATTAGTGCTTCTATTTAAATTTACATAGTTTCTTTTCAGAACATAACATCAGTGTAACCAATTATGCATTGTCTTCTGTTTATTAAACTTCCTCAGTACAAGTCCCTCACTCCTGGAGGTTTCCAAGTGAAGCTGGGATGATGATGATGATGATGATGATTTTTTTTGGCCCAAAGGTTGCTATCTGCTGCCGCCTGCCGTCTCCGGCTCTGGCTTCTCTGGCTTTTTATCTCACACTTTTTCGGTGGCGGTGTGTTAGAGCGCAGGCCCGTTTCTCTTTCATACCCAATCTTTTCCCTCCAACTTCCCGCAGCGCTGCTTTCAGGTGGCAGGGAAGCTGTCAGCTTCAAAAAGCTCCGTCCAACCTGCAAACTCCAAAGCAGCACTTTTCCTTCCTCCTCAACCTGTCAGCAAGAGCGAGAGAAAAAAAGAGAAAAATAATAAAGAATAAAAGCTGGGCCTTTCATCTTCTCCAGTCTCTTTTGTACCCATCAGAATGACCAGCCTCTGGTGAAAGTGGCACAAAGAGCGGCAAAGGTTTATAATGACTTTTTAAAAGATTTACTTCTTCACCACCACCACCACCACCTCAAAACATCACCAATGCAATCTTCACCCCCGTAACGCCACTTTTGCAGATAAATAATAAAAACATCAAGTAGAATACAAATGAGTAGAAAATAGATAGAGCACCCTCTATATCTGATATTTAGATATCTAATGCAGTGTTGAAAAAATCTACTTAAATTTTCTTCACCTGTTCCTGAATTTTTAGATCGCATGATGTCTTCTCTTTAGACTTTTCAGTTACTTTAAGTGATTCTGATTCAACAGGTCTGGCAGTAATCAGACCTGGGTGTGGCTGGTGAATTGCACCTGCTTCAAAATGTGATTAACCACTGTTACTTTTATGATTTTACAAGGGGCAATCAATACATTTTCACTAGGGTAGGTTTGGATAGTTATTTTTCCTTAATAAATAACATTATCACTTAAAAACTGCATTTTGTGGTAACTTGGGTTATCTTTGTCTAATATTTACATTTGTTTGATAATCTGAAACATTTAAGTGTGACAAACATGCAAAAAAAAAAAAAATCAGGAAGGAGGCAGCATTATTCACACCACTGTAAATGTAGTAAAGTTAGTAGTAATTTTAGTCAGCTGCTCCCCGACCCTGTATCTAAGCGTGTCACTTCTTTATTCAGGCAGTAAGGTGTGTGTTGATGGTTTTTCATCTCTTCATCCCTTTTTCCCCCGCCAGCTGCTTTCCTCGGAGCTGCTTAGATTTTACTTCCAATTAATGTGTTTCTTGTTACAGTCCAATAACTCATACGAGGAGCTGCCTCTCTTCTCCTTTTCCCTCCAACTTTTCTAACTCTCCTCTGTTGCCATGGCATTTACTTGTGCCTTTATTCCTTCACCTAGCTTCTGATTAGTTCAATGTGTCAATGGATTTAAAAAGCAGTTTTTGAAAATAAATGAATCGCATACTATTCTCAGCTGATGTAAAAACACTGGCCAGGTTTCTGCCAAGGCTTTTAAAATTGCAGAGATGGCAATATGTAAGAGCATGGTCAGAGCCACTGTTATTTTATTTTATTATTATTTATTTGTTTCATGCTGCCCATATAAAATCCAGGGAAAATACTATGTAATATGCTAAAGGTTGGTGACATGGTGGTAAAATTGGCCAGAATAAGAGTGTGATTGGGTGTGCTCTAAGTAAAAGTTGACTTCGCACAGTGTTGTTCTCCTGCTCCCCCAAGCAATTGCTGGATGGGCTCCGTCCCACTGTGACCCTTGAAGTTGGGATTAGTTGTTCAGATAATAAATGAATGAATCAATCAACAATCTAATTGTTAATCCTTACATAAATTTACTTTGTCTTAATAATGATCTGGTATATTTAATTACAAAATGTACAAAACAAACAAATAATCTTGAATAATTTGAGCAATGGGGTTTTTAAAAAGGCTAAATGTCAAATTCATCTTTTAAGATTTCAATAAAATCATCAGTTTTGTTTCTGTTTTGCATCTCTGACATTTGACATGTAAAATAACACTGATATGATGTGAGATTTCACTGATGTCTGAAGAGAATTTGCCCAAAGACAGAATCAGTAAATCCGAGCTGGAGTGTACATAATTAATCTGATGTGCAAATTGTTCTTTGTGTTATGGCCAGTCAGAGCTGAGGTTTTATCGTGAATATTTTTGTCATGCCACATTTCGGTGGCAAAATGTCAGAAAAATCATGTGATAAATGAGGCCTATTTCTTATTTTCCTTCCAAGTGCCCTGGAAATCTGGTGATGGACGTTCCTAAGATGCTGGATATTCTACCAGCACTTTCTCTGCTCTTCCCTGAGCTGAAAATGAATCAGGTTTCTGGTTTGACGTCCGGTTCACAGTAAACACAGCGGCGTTAAGACGTATGAAAAGCCAATTGATTTCACATTGGAATTTTTCCGAGCAAAGGCCAGTTTACCTGCTGTCAGCTTCCGCATAATTTCTTTATGAGAGAGAGAGAGAGAGAGAGAGAAGGTCAGATTGAGGCTGGTGTAATGAAGCACATTCCTGAGTTCGGTTGCTGGCTTCTCAAACTTGATTTTCCTTGTGAACACAACACAACACACAGTGCACCACAAACACGCGGACTCTGCATTTGACCCATCCGTGAAGCAGCAGTGAGCAGGATTTTGGCAGTACCTAGGAGCAGGCGGTACCGGGTCATGAGTACCTGTGGGTAGCTTTTACTAGTCCGGGATTTACACGGACACTATGTTAGTTGCTAACGCACACTATGTTAGTTTTCAAATGTACACTGTTAGATGCTAACATACACTAGCAACACTGTTAGTTTCTAATGTACACTATGTTAGCTGCTAACGTACACTATGTTAGTTTCTACGTACACTATGTTAGTTGCTAATGTACACTTATGTTAGTTTTAATGTACACTATGTTAGCTTTCGCTAACGACACCATGTTAGTTCCACGTACACTATGTTAGTTGCTAACGTGACACTATGTTAGTTCTAATGTACACTATGTTAGTTGGTATGCTAATGTACACTATGCTAGTTGCTAATGTACACTATGTTAGTTTCTAATGTACAATTATGTTAGCTGCTAACGTACACTATGTTAGTTTCTAATGCACACTATGTTAGTTTCTTAACGTACACTATGTTAGCTTCTAATGTACACTATGTTAGTTTTTAATGTACACTATGTTAGCTGCTAATGTACACTATGTTAGTTTCTAATGTACACTATGTTAGTTTTTAATGTACATTATGTTAGTTGCCAACATATTAATTATGTTAGTTTCTTTAATGTACACTATTATGTTAGCTGCTAACGCACACCATGTTAGTTCCTTAATGCACACTATGTTAGTTGTTAACGCGGCAATCATGTTAGTTCCTATCGTACACTATGTTAGTAGCTATCGTACACTATGTTAGTTGCTAACGTACACTATGTTAGTTGCTAATGTACACTATGTTAGTTGCTAACGTACACTATGTTAGTTTCTAATGCACACCATGTTAGTTTCTAATGTACACTATGTTAGTTGCTAACGTACACTATGTTAATTTTACTGCATAATAAATGTTAGCTGCCAACGCACACGATGTTAGTTTCTAATGCACACTATGTTAGTTGCTAACGTACACTATGTTAGTTTCTAATGCACACTATGTTAGTTGCTAACGCACACTATGTTAGTTCCTAACGTACACTATGTTAGTTGCTAACGTGCACACTATGTTAGTTGCCAATGTACACTATGTTAGTGGCTAATGTACACTATGTTAGTTCATAATGCACACTATGTTAGTTGCTAATGTACACTATGTTAGTTGCTAATGCACACTATGTTAGTTTCTAATGTACACTATGTTAGCGCTAACGTACACCATGTTAGTTCCTAATGTACACTATGTTAGTTGCTAACGACACTATGTTAGTTCAATGTACACTATGTTATTAGTTGCTAATGTATACTATGTTAGTTGCTAATGTACACTATGCTAGTTGCTAAGTACACTATATTAGTTGCTAACATACACTATGCTAGTTGCTAATGTACACTATGCTAGCTGCCAATGTACACTATGCTAGTTGCCAATGTACACTCTGCTAGTTGCTAATGTACATTATGCTAGCTGCTAATGTACACTCTGTTAGCTGCTAATGTACACTCTGCAAGTTAGCTGCTACGTAATAATTATGTTAGTTGCTAACGACACTATTTGTTAGCTAAGCACGTACACTATGTTAGTTGCTAATGTACACTGTTAGTTGCTAATATAGTTAGCAAATATGCTTTTGGGAAATGCACCCTGATGTCACCTCGGCCAATTCAGCACCAATCACAAACTCCTGCTAGTGGAAAATACACAACTTTGTCTAAGAATGAAAATAAAGAGTATTCTAATGGTAGTAATTGTACATTCTGCTGTACCACATTGCTATTTGTTTAAAATGTTACCAATAATAGTGCCTAAAAAGTGGATTCACTAATGATAAATTACAGAATACAGTTGGTTTTGTAGTCAACACTACTATTGTCACATAGTCACATACACCACAACAAGCGTAAATCCTGGATGATATTTATGAATATGTCAAATACTTCCAGCACAATGAAAGAGGAAAAACTTAAATCCTTTTCCATAAGCAGTCATTCGTATGTATAATGTGAAAATTATCCCAACTTTACCACATTTATAATATTTTAATTTAGAGTCACATGATGTTTCAACTGACACACCATTATCTGCCAGTTTTTTCCCTCAAATTGCTCCAGCACCTGATGGGCTTTTTATAAACACTTGCTCTTGGCAATGTTTCTCATCTTTCTAATTTCCTCATCTGCTTTGTTTTAGACTAATCAAAAAGGGAGTTTAGTACTTTTGGCTGTAACTTTTGCAGATGTCAATCTTTTTTAAGTGTTTTGACTGCTGCATTGAGAATTTAGTCTGTAAGAAAGGGATTTTCCTTCTGCCTTTTAAAATAAACCAGAAATTCAGGCTACAGTATTGCCAGAATGACATTATCACTAACATTTTCACATTAACAACAGTTTCATGACAAGTTTCAATGTCAATTTATGATCAAATTTTTTCTTTTTTGCAAAAAACATAATTACAATAAATGAGTAAAATTCAGAACATTATTAAAATGTCTATCAATCCTTATGGCATGTACCTATGATAAATAATAATAATAATAATAATAATAATAATAATAATAATAATAATAATAATAATAATAATAATAATAATGCCTAGAGCAAATAAACACACTGGCATCAGTTAATAATCAATTTGAAGTGTGAATGCAAAGCATCCTTTATTTAGACAACCAAACTTCTCTGGAACTTCTCTGGCAGTTGGTAGAGTAACGGTTAAGGAGTTCGTCCTGTGAATCAGTTGCCTGTTCAAATCCCAGACTGGTACCACTGAGGTACTCATGAGCAAGGTATCATTCCCAAGCATGTCTCCCTAAGCACTGCCTATGTCAGATGTCCATTGCTCTTACCGAGATGGGTCAAATGCAGAGGACATTTAAAGGTAGTTTGCTGTTGTAAAGTTCAAATGACATATAATCAGTTACAAAATACAAATAACAGAGCATGCCACCATGGCGAAGGTGCAACATAGGACCAACAGACATAAAAAGGGAAAGACATGCCTAAATAGGGGGCCCACTAAGCTGAAACACTTGCAAACAATAAGCTAACTGACTAAACTAAACAAGACACTCAAATTATAAACCACAGATTAATGGAACTGAGTTCATGAATGCAGGATCTAAATAGAATCAAGTAAAACTAAAAAAAACAATGGACCAATAAAAAATAACAATGATCAAGAAACTAGATTACAAAAAAAAATTAAACACAGGTGTAAATGATAGCAAGCTAACAAACCGATAAAAATACATGGGAGCAGGACAGACAGAAATGACTGACATACCACATGAGACAGACACAAGCCAAGACAAGGGTGCCCTCTGTTGGCCTGTTGGGGAACAGTCTGGGGACAACTGTGACTTTTACATATACTTAAACATTACACTGGTGTGAATAGATTTACTACTGTTAGAGTATTCCACTAAAATACCAAAATTAAATCACAGTTATTTTTAAGGCACTGATGTAAAATCATTTTAAGTGGCTTGTTTTACAGGCAATATATCCACTAACTTGTGCTGAAAGAACACATCCTCCTAAAAACAGGCCAACTAAATTCAGTTTAAAAGCAGAAGTCATTAATGACAGACCTCTCTACTCCATAAAAATCTGCTCAAATCAAACACTTAAAAGACAGAGTTGCAACACCGCCCTCAACACGCCGAGCGTGAGCCAGAGCCCACGGCAAGATGCTGCTCCAACATCAGGCCAACGACAGATGGCACAGCCTACTCTCACTGAGAGAGAGAGAGAGAGAAAGAGAGAGTGAAAAAGTGAGTGAGAGAGAGATGATCAAGAAGTGTTTGAAATTATGCAATTGGAAGCTGGCAGATTGCCCGGCAAAATTGAAAAATGAAAATATAAAAACCCTGAAACAGCCTTGAATTTGGTTGTGCCCTTAAAAATATTTCTTTCTCCTGCTGTGCTGCAGGGATAGCGTGGACTGACACAGTTTGAAGATGACTTGATATCACAGCAGGCTAGAAAAAGGTGTCAGTGGAATTGTGAAGGAGAGTAATTTAATCTGTTTGATCGGGGCTCCAGATGTTCCTCTGGGAGTCAGACAAAGGGCTATTGGGCATTAGAGAAAAAGAAGGGTTTCACTTTTTCAAACACATTTGGACCACGAGTGCTTCTTTGGCAAATGCAAAGATGAGTTTTCATGATGAACTCTGTGACCTTATCATATGTACACTGAACCCAATTTGAGGATTAAGAGATTATGATAACTATGGAGAAAGAATTGAGCCCTTAGATGGGAATGTCTGTATTATTGTCATTTCAGATAATTAGTTAAGTGAGGGATTATTTGTCATGGGTGAAATACACAGGCAGTACAACCACATGAACTGCATTTGACCCATCCATGAATGAGCAGTGGTCAACTGACAGGGAGCAGTGCTCAGGGAGCAGTGCTTGGGGACGGTACCTTGCTTATGAGTACCTAGTTGATACTTTAACCTGTCCAGGATTCGAACTGCGAACTTCTGATCATATAAGCAAAAAACCCTAACTCTCTCAGACAATTCTATATCAGAACAATTTTGGAATCATGGAACTCATGGTCTCTTTAGAACACCATCCAAAAAAGGCCTGTAAACACAATAGCAACATTTTCTTTTGTGTTTCAGAAAATGTTATGTGCAGCCATTATTTGATGCCATCTGAACACACAGCCAACCAAATGTAGGTCATGAACGCTAGTGTGGATACTCTGATTCTCCCCAATGAGCAGAAAAATGGTCAGGGATGAGACCTTGACTGCGAGTAATTTTAATGATGCATTTACCGTCTGGGATTCAAACCTGATCACATGAATAAAAAAGAAAAGACATACAAATAATAAGCTTTGCAAAGACCCCAAGTTAAGCAAAGTGCAACTGGAGATGGACCCAAATCTGTTTATTTTAGCAGGACGGTAAAAAACAGAAGGTCAAAAAACTTCAAACCAGAAAGGGTGTGCAGGCAATTCATCCCTAAGAACAACAGGCTGCGAGCAATCCAGAGAGGCAAAATACTCCAAATCCATGAGGCAGTCCAAAAAATCAGCAGAAAAGAAGTCAGGAACAGAAAACACTATGTAATGCGGTATGCTGTACAGACACAGACAAAAGCGGTACATAATGGTTAGGGGAGTCCACACCATGATCGGGTGAACACCCTAATCATTACGCTACCAACTGCTTATTGTGTTCTATGATCTATGATGAAATGGATAAAACTGATCCAGTAATTACTGGTGTCTGGGTCAGCTAAGAGTCAGCGGAAAACATCATTTGAGAACTCAGGGAGTAAGGCTGAGATAAGTTTATAGAGCATAAGACAAATTTGTCAGTCTTTTCCTGAAATACTGCAAATATGAAGGAAAGAAAACTGAAGGGGCATTTGTTAAACCTTAAGGCATGATCTAGTATTCACAGTGACCATATGAACACATGTCTTGACCATATGTCTTCCATGCATTACCCTTCCATAAACACACCACCCTGTATGCACTTCAGAGGTCCTGTTTTGTGAAATTTCTGGCTGTGTGGAGATGTTTGTCAGTTGATGGAAAGAGAGAGAGAGTAAGATCTTTAACTGTGATTTTGTCAAGCAGCTTGGGACACTGAGGGGTGGATGATGCCTCTAGTTAGGCCTTCATCAGTGTAGAAGACTATGACTTCAGTTTCCCAGCAGGTTCAAGATAGGGCTTACTTCTGGGATGAGTGGGTGATCAGGTAAAGCGAATCTCTGATGGTGCAGTTGCAGGATGGCGAGATGAAAGTTGCTCAAAGACTTAGGGGAAAGTTGAATTATAAGATGGTCAGGATGATCCTCTCATGACATCCAGAAAATGCCTCATTGCACCCTGGAACACTGATATCATCAATAAGAATTTCATTTATGTTTTCAAAGAATATGACCAAGGCTCAACCTGTAAGGTACATGGGCAAGAGTGAAGCCAACACTTCCCTATACACTCATGAGAATAAATGTTTTGATGCACTGCATAGCTTCATTTTTTTCCTTTTAGGCCAGTTTGCAATAGCTGATCACTCCAACATGGATAATAAGTGAAGGTTTTGAGGACTACTGCATGATGGAAACCTCCAAATATGTTGCTTCATTTTATAGGGCCAATTTCCTAGTTGAGGATAAAGCCTCGTCCTAAACTAGCTTTGAGTTTGAATGGTACAACTCAGTCCAAGACTAATCCATGAATAAGAAACCAGCTCATAGACTGTAGAATTTTATGGTGCTGTTTCTTCAATAATTGATTATATCAGTCTTGATCCATGCCAGTGAACAACTGACAGGTCAAATATTCATATGCTTTCTTACAATCAATATTATGGTCAGCATCATGCAAATTTGTTTTCCTTTTTGCATAGCACTCAAGAATACTTCACTTCAATTCAAAGTCCTTATCATTCAAATTTTACCTCTGATCTTCCCCAGAGCCTGGTTTCATTTTAAATTAATATAAATAAATAAATAAATAAATAAATAAATAAATAAATAAATAAATAAATAAATAAATAAACAAACCTCCAGTCTCCAAACCCTAGTGATTTCCAAAAGCCTACCATAAGCAACTGTGACTTTTCACATGGGTTTGAATCTGTGATTATGAGATTTATATGGTTTATGAAAGTTTTGAGGTTCATTACATTTTAAACTAGATGGTCAATTCCTGAAAACAGTCTGTGATTATGTAATATAAAATATTGAAAGGGACAAAAAGATGAGAGAGTTTAAAAGGAGAAATGATAAAGGCTGTTTCTAGATGTTTCTACTGATTATAGTTGAGCAAGTTGTTAAACATTGTCCGCATAACTGGAGGATCTCCAGTTCAAGTCCAAGACCAGTAAAGGTACCATTTAGGTCCTCATAAGTAAGATACCATCCAGCAGGTCACATTTAGTTATGGTGTACTGCAGGGGTAGGCAGCTCTGGCCCTGGAGTTCTGATGTCCTGAAGGTTTTCCATCCAACTGGATTTCAGAACATTCACACCTGGTGTCAGGTAGATAACCACCAGAAAACACTGATCAGGTATGATGGAAAAGCTCTAGGACACTGAGCCACCAGGAACAGAGTTGCCTACCCCTGGTGTATGGTTTGCTGTGCTGTGGTGTGGTGTGTTCACAAAGACACATAATCACTCACTTAATAAAAATAATTGTGGTTATTAAGAATGTAGGAATATTGTAGACAAATCTCGCAGCATTCAGGATCAAATGAAGTGGTCTAGTCCAATCGTTCAATAGAAGTCCAGCCAGTGTGTTGTGTTGCTGTAGTCCAAATTCATTTTAATTGGTCCTTTACATGTATCTGCAGCATAGAAACAAATTCTATTTTTACTAGGTTAAAGAAAGAACGTGAGTGATTGTTTGTTTGTGAACATACCACAGCAGTGCACCACAACCAAAAGTGACCTCTGCATTTGACCCATCCAGGCAGATTTCTGGCAGTGCTTGAGGACAGACTTTGCTCATGAGCAACTCAGTGGTACATTCACAGGTCTGGGACTGGAACCTGCAACTCTCATCTCTGGTCACAGAGCCAACTCCTTAACGATTACACTACCAACTGCTCTCAGTGAAGTTGAGAATTAAGAGATTATAAAAATGAAGCAGGAATTGATCACTTACATTTGAATGACTGTACTCTTATAATTTTACATATTATCCAAGTTTGCCTAGGCTATACACTACCAGTCAAAAGTTTGGACACACCTTCCCATTCAATGTTCTTTCTTTATTTTCATTACTATTTACATTATAGATTCTCACTAAAGGCATCAAAACTATGAATGAACTGTGTAAGGGCTATTTGACCAAGAAGGAGAGTGATGGAGTGCTGCGCCACATGATCTGGCCTCCACAGTCGCCTGACCAAACCCAATCGAGATGGTTAGGCATGAGATGGACCACAGAGTGAAGGCAAAAGGGCCAACAAGTGTTCAGCATCTCTGAGAACTCCTTCAAGACTGTTGGAAAACCAGTTCAGGTGACTACCTCATGAAACTCATCGAGAGAATGCCAAGAGTGTGCAAAGCAGTGATCAAAGAATTTATTTTAAATTTTCAAGAATCTAAAATATAAAACGTACTGGGTTATTTCACACTTTTTGTTTACTACATAATTCCATATGTGTTCATTCATAGTGCCTTCAGTGAGAATCTACAATGTCAATAGTCATTATAATAAAAAATAAAACATTGAATGGGAAGGTGTGTCCAAACTTTTGACTGGTAGTGTATGTGTAGTGTTTGAAATTTTAGAATTATATAGAATTCTTTTTTTAGGATTCTTTCTCGTAGGAATTTAATTTTGTTTCATTTTGATGTATCTAGTTTGCTCTTTTCATTATAACTTTATTACACATTAATTCTCCAATTGCTAATTTTCCAGCTGAGTTGCTTTTTTTCTGACTTTAATCAAAAATCAAAGTAAACTTTATTGTCATCTCTGCTATATACTGTACAGATATACAGAGAGACGAGATGACATGGCTCCAGTTTTTACAGTGCAATAGGAAATAACTAACAAAGAACAGAAAACAACAAACAAATAAGGCACAGAATAAACAATATATAAATAAAATACAAAATATACATTTTAAACTAGGAATGGAGTATTAAATATAACTTTAAACTAGAACTAGAGATAGAAGTAGAGGAGAGACCGTTTGGATGCAGTATTACAAAAGTGGAAGTTGACTTTTACACTGGATATGCAGGAGGTTAGAAACAGTTTCAATATGAAAAATTCTGTATCCAGTCTTTTAATAAAACAGGATTCTTAAAAAGTAACACTTAAGTTTAGCAGATATTTTAACAGTAGTGGAGAACCAGGGTCTGTGCAATATTTTTCAATAATTTGTGTAGAAACAGTTAGTTAGAAAGTGACCAGTGATATGTACATTCAATGTCCAATGGTTGTGCAAATAAGTAGCGGCAGTTTAAAGCTCTTTGCACTGTATTATTATGTATGAAAAGTGCTCTATACCTAAAATTTTTTTTAATGTTATTTATTATTTACATTCTCTTTGGCCAGTGGTCTGAAAGGGACAGATTTAAACTCTGTAGGATCCACTATTACATATTTATTTTTAAATGTAACATCGTTTATGTCATTTAAAATATTAATAAAAAATCTTCCCACCTGCTTGGCATTCTTTTCACCCTTTAACTTATTCATTCAATAGGGGGGAAAAGATTTAACTCAATCAATTAAAATTTCTGAATGACAAATTTGATTTAACTCGCTTATCATAATTAAATATCCCCTTGTCAATAAAGGTCTCAACTGGTAGTGAGAGTCTCCTCCACTGCGCTTTGGAATTATTATTGAACCTAAATTAATCTGCTGAGACTCTGGGGAATGGCCTTTGTGCTGTATAATGCACTACATCACACAAATGACATTCAGTCAGGTTTAATATATCCTCCATCTGTCTTATGTGGAGTTTCTTTCAGAAAGCAGCAGACAAAGTGTTTTTGCCTAAGTATCATGACAGTTTCATGCATTCTGTATCATAAGTGGGTAATAAGGACTGAGGTTAGCTGTATTACATATGTTTTAACAGCTTATTTTCAGAGATGGGAAATAATGAAATACAAATACAGGGTTACTGTACTTAAGTAGAATTTTTGGGTATCTGTACTTTACGTGACTACTTATTTTTGTGCCAACTTTTAACTTTTACTACACACATCTTTAGAGCAGCAACTATCGATTTTTTTTTCTAATCAAGTATCTATTTTTTTATCGATTAACTAAGCAACCTGATGAATTCTTCTCAAAAACAAAAATAACACGTTGTATTGGCTTGTAGAGTTTTGATTATCCATTCTATGGCTTAGTACTATGAAGAATAATAAGGTTAGTGCCTTCTTCATCCATTTGGTATCCAGCAGAATACAGAATAAACAGTTTTGATAACAAATAAAGCATTTTCTATATTTCTTCTTTCTTATTGATTACTCTCTAACATTATAAAATTGAAGAAAAAAACTTGAAGAAAAAAATGAAGAAATACTGAAGTTTTGGGGCATTTTGAAGCAATTTGGCATATAAAATGAGCTGCTTATGACCTTTCTGGGAGAGAACTACATTTCCCACAATCCCCTGCACGCTCTAGGATCCACCTCACAATAAAGTGATGAACACATGTTCCGGAAGAAACACTCAATAAATCTCAATAAATGGCTGTTGTGGTTAGTTATCAGCTAAAATAAGAGTTTAGTCTGTAATAAATGGGAAGATCAGACTGAACTGTAGCATAGCATGTATTTCACAAATACTTTCACATACAGAGGGATCAGATCCTGCCTTGATGGTGCCACTGAAAACTTTGCGCATCACTAATAAGTGTTCGTGTGAAACACAAGCGGAGCAATGCACTAGCGTGAAAAGAAAGTGAAAAGAATTACATGAAGCTTCGATTCTAGATAAATTGCCTCAATCATTTTTCTACTCGAATTATTTGAATAATCATTTCAGCTCTATACATTTTCAGCATGAATATCTGTACTTTCTATTCCTTACATGTTCAAATCAGGCTCGTTACTCTTGTTTGGTTTCATTTAAATGAGGTTTATTAGTACATTTTGCTGTATTTTACCTGTTCCATATCAATAATGTGCTCCATACAGACAACCTGATTGATTGGTTGAAGCTTAAAAATGTAGCAAACACACACAGAAAAGACAATCCCACTGGTGTATTGGTCTTTGCACATGACGCACAACACGATAGACATGATAAAGCTAGAGAGAGAGAATAAGAAGCTAAAAGCAGGCGGCAACTCGGTGGGACATGATGTGGTGATTGCGAAGCTCAGCTCCACCACATTCACTTCAGTTGAGTTGAGTTCATTTCTTTACAGCTCTATAATATTTGTTGTATGATGTGTTGAGGATAGAGGTGATCATGTATAATGATGGTAGTGAACAACGCAGCTTTATGTATCATGTGGCTTTATTTTTCTCTGCTTGTGCTCTACCTAACGCTTGGACATAGAGTCCAGCCAGCTTTGCCTTAAAATGCTATACTTTTACTGGGCTGAAGAATCCCTGTACTTTTCACACCTCTGCTTATTTTGATTAAGGATATATTATTATAGTCAATATTTGTTATAGACGGAAATGTTTTAACCTAAAATTGTAATTCACAATCACATCATGAAAACCAAATTCTATGTGATCATCACAGTGGATTTTCCTTCATCACATCTTTATAAAATGTAATGACAGCATGCAGAATGGTGTTGAGCTTCCTGTGTGCATTACAGCTGGAAACAGAAGAGAAGCCTTTCACTTCAGATATATTTATGACAAGACTCTTCTAGGCCTGTTATAAAGGGGACATACAAGACATCTGTTGCTATGGTAACATGCCTGATAATATGGAGACTAAAAGCAAACAGAACATTGGGAACCTGAGCTTCATGCTGGAGTGCAATGCATGAAGTGCATTATTTACATTTTCTCAGACTGGGGACTGCGGTATAACGCTTGTGGGTTGGTCAAATTTCGGTTATTGCAAATTATTTTATAGTAAAAATCCACTTACAAAAAATCTAACAATTGACTTTCTGTTACATAATAGCAACTATTTGTTCACATTTACACCATTTGGTGTACACTCTTATCCAAAGTAACTTACATTTCCCAATTTTAGAGACAGTTTTCCTGAGAGAAGCATAGGCTCTCTCAATCATGCGTTTTCTGGCGTTGGTTGCATCAGTTGAGCACAGACTGAACACTAAACACCGTTTTTCTGCTCATTGGAGCAAATCAGAGCATCCAAAATGCTGTGTGCAACATTTTCCTGGCGTCAATTTGTGCCGAAAATCCCCAAGAATGCCAAGAAAATGTCGTTATTGTGTTATTCAACACCAACCACAAACACCTGCTAGTTGAAAATAGCTTTATTAGTCTTAATTAAAAGAGAAATTACATTGCTATAAGTAAAAATGTAGTTTACTGGAAAGCTACAATGTTTTAAAAGTAGCTTCACTGCTGAAAAAGGTGAAGTTAGTAGCTTGTCTAATTTTAGTTACTCCTCTACACCGTTTGATATCACAGGTGAAAGCTTTCATCAGAAAAGAAACAATTCAAATGATTCATTTGACTTATAACATTGATTCATTCAACAAATAATAAAATACGTGTAAAATAGTGAGCACTTCTCCTGCAAGTCGGTGATTTCTGAGCTTTGCAGCTCAACAATTCCACAGACGTAGCACTACATGTCTCAGCTCCTGCTGTTTGCACATTTCGTTCTCGAGGGGACGCACTTTTCTGCAAACCCCTGCAAAGCGGGTCAGCAGGGCAGGCCATTTCTGGTGCTTCTGGACCAGTTTTGTCAGATTACATGGGTTTACATGGGAAACAAAAGTGTGGGTATTTGTACAGATTGGCACAAGCTGTTACCCTCGATGCCACTTGGGTTTGCCGAGGAATCCACAGAGAGGCTGCGTCTGCGCAAAGGGATTCCCAAAATACTGGAGGAAGTTTTGAACAATGCTTTGAGAATATCACTTAGCAAAGCATTTTTACACATTTCCAGCAAAATCGACAGCAAACATGCCGACGTGTTACAATATACTGGAATACACCATATGCTGATGTGTAAGGAATATATCTCTATCTCTCGCTGCTCATTTACAATGGTAGTGTCAAGTTATGCTATTTTACACACTCAGCTCTTGCCCAAACTTGAAAAACAGCTTGGTCAGGTTTGACGGAAGCAAAGGACAACTCAATTATCTCCTTTGTCTTTTATTTGATATTTGTAGAAAGAGGTCGGTTGTGGTTAAGGTAGAAAGAGGGTCGTTGAGGTAGAAGGTAGAAAACGGTAGAAAACAGTAGGTTGATAACTTTTAAAAATAAACAACACAATTAATACCTTATATGTAATCAAATAAACTAATAAACAGCAGAACTAAACCTAAATAACCTGGAGCCACGTCGTCTCGTCTCTCTATGTATCTGTACAGTATATAGCAGAGATGACAATAAAGTTGACTTTGACTTTGACTAAAATATCAAATCTTCAAGAAAAGACATTAGGTTAAACAGCATATAATAATAACACAATACAACTCAAGCTCTCCCTACCAGTTATGTCTCCAAAGCCTTGACCGAGAGCTGAGTTCTTTTCATTTAACTGCTTTTGGGAAATCTCCCTTTTGCCCACCAAACCTCTCCCCATGTGCTCTCAGCAGGTGCCCAGAAATATGAGTCCCTCTGGAAACATGGGCTGATTTTTGGTTCCACTTTAGTACATATTCTCTTTTATTCATATATACATGTAGATACACCTGTACCCGGCACTTGGGTCTTTAATTTAACTATACTCCTTGCTTTCTGCACATAGGTAGCTCTATTGTATATAAGAAACACTTATTTATTTTTTTTATCTTTATTTCCTTATATCCTTTTCAAGTTTGTATTGTAACTATTTTATTTTAATTTTGCCTAAATTGCACAGTCAGGAGCGGGTCAGGATACATTTCACTGCATGTTGTGCCTGTATAATTTGCATGTGACAAATAAAGAATGTTGAATCTTGAATCTTGAATCACTCTACTCACAGGTCCTTCTTGCCCCCTACAGGTTAGGAGGGTTGGAGCTGTTCCCCTGAGAGCTCACATAACAGGTGGTGTCTGATTATTTTTATTGAGGGTCAGATGCATGTAAAATAATAAAATGAGAAGGCACAGGGAGTCCTGCGTTACATATATTAAGTAACAGTTAAAGGTAGCCTCGTGATCAGAAGGTTGCTGGTTCAAAACTGATAAAGATACCACTGAAGTACTGCCCCCAAACATTCCTTACCTTGTGCTGTTGCTCTTATTTGCGTTCACTTTTATTGAAACTCTTATCCAAAGTGGCTTCCATTTTTCTAATTTCATGGACAGTCTCCCTGCAGCAACTTGGGGTTAAGGATCTAGCTCAAAGACCTAATGGTGATAGTGCTGGAGGTAGGATTCAAACCCATGACCTCTTGGTACAGAACCGAGCATCCTCACCACTAGACCACCACCTCTACCTGGAGTAACTTAGCCTTAAGAATCTAGCTCATGAGACCAATGTTGGGTTTGTGAGATTCAACCCACAATCATATGATCAACAACACACAGTTTATGTCATCTAGACCCCTGCACTACCATCAGCACTCTCAACACAAATTTCAAGGTCTTTATCTCTGCAACTTCCAGCTTGGCCCCCATTGTCTAGTCAGTGCTGCTGTCTTCAACTTGCATAAACTACTCGGTGGACCCAAATGTAGAGTATATTTAACTCAGTCTTTATTAGCAGATGAGGCTTGGAAAAATTGATGTTGGGAAAGCAGGCACAGTTCAAAAACAAGAGACAGAGTGTGAAAAAAACAGTGTGCACAAAGAGAGAATGATCCAGAAACTTGAGACAATGGTCAGTACTCAAGGCGGCTGAACAGGAAAACACTCGAGATACAGTCCACGACACTGCAATAGGTCACAATGAAACTTCTTGAACACTCTATAAATGTCCAAAGTGAAAGCAAGTTAAAACTCAATTGATCTTGTAATTAGGTCTGGACCTGAAAGTCGACGAAGGAGACTCCCCATAGAAATATTTTAGGCTTCTGGCAAACAGTTGCTGTTAACCTTTGGTGATGTTGCCACAGATTTGCAGCAAGGTCATATTTCCACATGCAAATTAGGTTTGCAGCAAACTTGTTGCAGACTTCTAGCAAAAGTTCACTACAAGTGAACAACAACACTGAGCAAAGACCTACCATAACCGACGCACAAACCAAACCACAAATCCACCACATATACCACGAGGGATACAGACTCTGGGAAACAACAAGGCAAAACTGGCTTAAATAAGGCCACAGAACTCGACAAACGAGTGCTTGCACCAATCTTAAACTCAAGGCAAAATGAGACACAGGTGAAAGCAATAATAAGCGCGGGGGTGTTCTAAATAGACACTGACCTACTAGGTAGGGAACACGCAGTGCTAACGACATACCTGGAAGTGAGTGCGCTCTAACCAGCTAGTGAACTACTCAAGAGGGCCTGAAGTGCAGACACAGAACCCGGAAGTGAGGAGCAAGCTAACAGGGAAAGCTAAGGCTAACCGAGGCAACATGAGGAGTAAATACCACAGAGACAACACCAAAAGTGAACCCAGAGCACCAGAGAGACAAAGAAGAGATACTTAGCCGGGTTCAAGGGGGACACGGTCCGGTCAAAGTCCGGTGGGACCGTGAGAATTATCGGCTGTTTTGGCAAATCACTGGCAAATATATTTGCCACTGGTGACTGACATGGCAAACTTGTGGCAACATATTCTGGTAAACTCCACTGTTTGGCACAAATTAACCACAAATGTTTTGATTTTGTAGGGGTCTCTTCTAGATTCCAGCTGAGACCTTACAACAACACAAATCACACTCACTGTCATCTTGTAAATCTTCCCTCTGTCACTCCTGCTCAATTAAATTTAACATGCAGCCACGATTAAGAAGCCAGAGCAGTGTTGTGACCTCGTTGATGAGAGTGACCCTCGTTGCTGCCCAATTTCTTGTTCAAACAAACCCGACCTTTCAAACAGTGCCAGCTTTATCCACCAGCTCTGAAATTGCATCAGTTCATTCTTTTTATTCCCCAGACAGATAACAAACAACTGGACTCATAATCCATTTTCTGCCATTGCCTGCCATTTAACAACTTTGGCGCAAGAGAGCCTGATTTAAATTGCAGTGAGAAGTTTGTTATAAATTGAGCTTTTTGACAGTACCCCAATAGAAGCAGTAGCTTGAGAATGGTACCTTGCTCATGAGTACCTCAGTGGTACCTTCACCGGTCCGGGACTTGAATCGGCAACTCTCTGATCAACCATTTGCAAGATGTCTGAATGATGCTGTATACTCCTAATAATTTGCCCACCGTGTCCCCTTTTTGGGAAGTGTCTGTAAGTGGAAGAAAAGATGAAGACGAGTGTGATTGTCAGTGAGAGCAGCTTTGAGCAGCAATCCCACGTCACTCTCAGTGGAGTCGTAATTAGAATCAAGCTCGCAGCATGACGCTGAGATCAATGGCAGTTGTAATTTGGCGTTGAGCTTCAATCTTGTGATGACTGAGAGAAATAATTACACTGGAGTAAGACAATAAGCAGAGAGATGCTCGCTTATGAAAGGTATTTGAACAAGTCTGAGGAAGTGAGATCAAAGCAGCAGAGGAACGTATTGACGTCTGGTGCGAGAAACATCAAACGGCAAGAACGTTTTCGCCTGAACGACGCAGCATCGAAGAAATATATCAAAATGAGGCTGTGTCTAGATCATCATATATTCTGTTAGGAGAATAATTACAGTTTACATTGGTATAAATATTTTAAAACTATATTTCATGGACCTTTAATTTTGACTTCTAACATTAAAAAAAAAATTGCCATTTTGCTATTTGAACAGATCTCCTCTGCTATGCTGATGAATTAGTCTGTTCTAAAACAGAAGTTGTCTGATATTATGTCCTGTTGAGAGTTGATAATAATATATAAAAATAGGATAACAAATGTGTTAAAAAGTTTGATCACAAGTAGAATTTGATTTCCGAAGAACCTCCATCCCAAGTTTCAAGTAGTATTGTCATTTACATTGAAATTTCACGTTTGCAGGATTTTAGCAAATGTTCTTATCCAGATCCACTTGTGTTTTCTTAATTTCGGGGACAGTCTCCCTGAGAGCAACTTGGGGTTATGGTCTTGCCCAGAGACTCCATGGTGGTAGAGGTACAGAGGTGAGTTAACCAAACACGCAAACACGATCACCACTGTCCATTTGTAGTACACAATAGACAGTGTTGGGAAATATGCTTCTAAACAGCAGCTTCTGCCGTAGGAAACAGATTTACAAAATGTGAAACATGATATCAAAAGGGACATGAAAATGTACATGTTTTAACAGTATCAAGTCAAATCCCAATCAGGTTATGATGGTGTTTTGGAGGCAGAGAGTGTTGTGATGTTCAGCTTGCGTAAGTTACACTCAAGTGTCTAAGTTCTGTGATAAATTTTGATGAATACAGACTTAATATGAATACAGACTCTTGCCTTCATCATGGCCAATGTGGACTCCATCTGACAGCTGCCAAGAGTGCACTGTAATGCAGTGAGGCACTGTAGCCAATCAGATGCCACTTCTGCCAATTCAATACCAATCACAAACATCTGCTAGTTGAAATAGCAAAGAAGAAAAGAGAGATTTGTAACAAAGCTGCATTTGTATTGGCTGCTTTCTGGTGTGAGATGTGAGTAACTTCTCTTTTTACTTTGTACTCACAATGTTCTTATTGAATCTAATTTCTGTCACATTAAAAAGAGTTCAACCAAAGATGCTGTTATTACAAAGACCATTGTAAGGAAAGTGTGTTTCCGCACATTTTTGGAGAATGTTGAACTTCCAGACTTGCAGTTGAAAGAGAGGAGATCAAATATCTTTAACCCCAATAATCTTTTCATCTCCAACTCTGTATCCCTCAGAATTAAAGATCAGGTTAATCCTGGCTCAGATAGGACTGTTCATTCTACTTATAGTTCACTATTTAATAAGCATGTTCATTTCAGTTATCATGGAATGATTTCATTTAAACCATCATTAGTGGTAGTGGGATGAAAAGTTTCAGTATATATGAATATTACAGATTTGTTTTTGGATTATTTTGCTCTGAGATCCATATTGGGCCAGTTGGTAGAGTAACGGTTAGAGAGTTTGCCTCCTGATCTGAAGGTGACCAGTTCAAATCCCAGACCAGTAAAGCTAACACTGAGGAATTCATGAACAAGGTAGCACCCCCAAGCAATGCCCCCTGGGTGCTGCCCATGTCAACTGCCCACTGCTCCTTCACAAATGGGTCAAATGCAGAGTTCACATGTGGTTGTGGTCCACTGTGTGCTGTGGTGTGTTCACAATGAAAATATTCACTCACTTTCACTAACCGCAGCGCTACCAACTGCCCCTATATATGAGATGTAACTGTATAATTATATGTATTTGGAGCTTTAGGGATAGGGATGGAATAGGGAGTTGGCCCAATGTTCAGAGTGTCGTTGGTTCGAATCCTGGACTGGTAAAGGTACCCCTAAAGTACTCATGAGCAAGATACCATCTCCAAGTACCAGAAATGAGAGGGCACATAGAGACTAACATTGCATGTATTAAGTGCAGCTGAGCTGCTTTATGGTTGGCATTGGTAGTCCTGATCTGGTAAAGATACCACTGAGGTACTCATGTGTAAGATATCGTCTAAAACACTGCTTCCCAAAACGAAAGCTGCTCACTGCTCCTTCACAGCTGTGGTGCACTGTGTGCTGTGTTGCCAATGACAAATAATCACCTCCCTAATTATTTATGATTATTTTTAAAGTATGAATGTTCCTTATTTATAAAACCCACTGGTAGGATGTAATTTAGGAACCTACTTTGAGTCGTTGCACTCTAACTTTAATCAGAACTGTGAAACGACAACAAACAGCATCTTCAAACAGTGAACTAAAAGCTTGCGATAATTGTCTCATTTCTTTTTAATTTCCCTTAGAAGGGGAGAAGAGTGGAGGAGGGGGGAGGCTATTGTCAGTGATTGTGCTTTAATAAGTCTCTCCACCATTAGCTCACTTTGATGGGTTTGAAGCATTACGGGCGACGAGGCTCCGTCCCTTTAGGTTCTCAAATCAATTTATATGCAGATGATGTCCATTCTGTATCTCTCTCTCTTTCATAATTGGTCCCGTAATCTGAAAAGGAGTGGGATGTACACTGTCTCTTATCACCGGTGTGTGTCTGTGTGTCTGTGTGTGTGTGTGTGTGTTAGGAGTCCACTTTTCCAAACACACACCAGACTCCATAGAGAGATAACGCTCTGCATATGAGACCCTTGTATCCATATCATTCATAAAAGAATCTTCAAACTTCTTGGGATTCTCAAAGGACGCATTTCCGTGATGCGGGTTCAAGAATAAAAATGATATATAGGAGACGTACTCGATTTAATATTTATACTGCACTTGACTCATTATTTAAAGTTTCAAGTGGGCCCTTCTCACATCTAGGCGAGGGATTTTTATCTGCTTGCCTTCTAGACTTGGCTGTCTTTTCTTTTCCACTCCCGTATCGATCTGTTATCAGGCTCATCCATTTCAAACCTGTCACACAGCTGCACTTTATGATGTCGCCTCTGCCTTAAGGTTCTTAGAAGGACAAATAAAACAGCAGTAAATGTGCTGTACACCGCAATTCCGTCAGATGAAAAAGTGCTATTATTTTGTATTTTTTATTTGCCAGAAAATTATCAAAGTTCATTTTGACCCCCTTCCAAATTCAATAATCACTTAACTGTGTGTTCCGCTGTCAAAAATCAATATAAGCTGGTCAAACCTACAAAAGGAAGCACACGGTGGCTCTATAGCTCACTGCTTCTGTCCAGGAATTGACACAGGAAGCATGGATTTTCTCTGCAGCTTCAGTTGGCGTTACAATGAACACAAAGAGCAACATGTTCAACTGATAACGTTTTTGGCATCAGGCTTTCTTCAAAACTCTGTTGAAGGTCAGGGGTCTGTTGTCGCCTTGATGTGATCTTGGCGAGTAAACTGTAGAAATCGCTCCAACGCTTGGTAAAGTCAGTGGCCAAAATTTCTGACAAGAAAGAGAGAGTAGCTGGCATGATGCACACGGTAAAACAAAGGTAATTAGGTGGATATTAGTCAAGCATGCACTTAGTAGGCGATTAGCCAGCGAATGGTGCGATCAGACTATAGGCCATGGTGCATCACGTCACCCATCGGTCTGGATACATTTACCCAAAATATGTTGATGTTGTATATAAGGCTGCAACTAAGTATTATTTTGTTAATCTATTTATCTACCAGTTATTTTTTTCATTAATTGATTATTAATTGGATAAAAAGAAAAATGATTTCATTTCCATCATTTTAAGAAACTGTTTCTATATTTATTTTTTACATTATAAAATGGCAAAAAAAAAAAAAAAAATCTGACTAATTGACAATAAAGAAAACCCTAAGTTTTGGTGATTTTTTTTTCCAATTTGGACTCATTTCGGCCTATACCTCATTTTTTACTAATTTCTGGGAGATAACTAAATTTTTGTGCAAGAGGGCGTTCCACATGAGAGTTGCGTCACAATAACACTGTGCACATGCGTAGGAATAATTGCTGAAAATATCAAGTAAGTGTCTGTATTGTGAGTAGAATGCTGGTTTTTGTTATTTATCAGCTATAAATGAGTTTTATCTGTAATAAATGGGAAGATTTGACTGAACTGATTCAAGATTCAAGATTAAAGATTCTTTATTTGTCACATGCAAATTATACAGGTACAACATGCAGTGAAATGTATCCTGATCCACTTTTGACTGTGCAATTTAGGCAAAAGAACTAATAATAATAATAATAATAATAATAATAATAATAATAATAATAATAATAATAATAAATAAAGAAACTTAAACTTAAAATAAGGAGATAGGAGAATAAAATGAAGATAAATAAGCTATTTCTTGTATTACAATAAGTGTGACCTGAGTACAAAAAAGTAGCTACACAGCAGTGAACAGGAATGCTACACAGTAGCATTTTAGCAGACAGAGAAGGAGCATGTAATATTTTGGTCAGTGAAATATGGCAGAAGTATAAGTGGACGCTTTAGTGAATGATTTCCCTGAGAGAGTCGTGTTCTAACAAACAGCACATGTTTATATCGTGAAAAATGTCTTTCATGTGTTTCTACACAGTTGACACAAGACACAGCACTGGTTCTCTTCTTATTCTTTTAAGCTTAATGCTGCTTTACTGCCACTGCAGCTTTGGTTAGCTTACTGACCCCACATTAGCAGTTGCCACTGTATGTGTGTGTATAATAACATAGACCCAACTAATCCATTATTACATTAAGGTTGCCAACTATCTTAATAATGCTTTTAATTGATTTAATCGATTAGTTGTTGCAGCCCTAGTTGTTTAAAATTAGTACTGAACCTGAGATGCTTGTCTTAACGTTGCTACATCTCTACACATTGATGGGACTGGTGAACACTCCGGGTGAAGCCGACACATCCTGTACTCATATCCCCATATAAACACATTCACAAAAGGTATTACGAAACGAGTGTGGTTTCACTCAAGAATGCAGCTTAATGAAAATTGACATGGAAAACATGTCTCTCTTACAAAGTTAAAGTGCAATAATTTATTTCTTATTCGGTTCAATTCTGGAATTATAGCACTCGTGTTTCGTTTTACATTGTGTTTTATATATTGGAATAAAGTGTTGGTTCATTGGAGATTTGGAGACCCATATCACACACTGAGCACCGCACGTTTATGAACGTTGTTTTTAGGGCTAAATCTGGTCAGCCCGTCATCACCTTTATTTAAATCAAAATTAGTCTTTGAAAATTGGGCTTGGTTTAGCCCTTTCTGATTAGTCCACATTTAGCAGGAGATGGACGTCTTTCTAGGACCACATATAGCCCTAATAAAACCATGAAAATAAATTGCAGAAAAAGCAGGCTCAGTGATAGGACATTCGCCTTTGAACCAAGACGTTGTGGATTTGAATCGGTCCTCTGGCGTTACCAACACTGGGTCCCTCAGCTGACCCTAAGTTGCTCTCAGGAGAACTGTCTCTGAAATTAGGAAATGTAAGTCGCTCTGGATAAGAGCATCTGCTAAATGCTGTAAGTATGTGAAAATAGGAGGTTATTTAGATTAAAATGTGTTGTGTGAACTTCACCCAAACACTATTTGAACACTACTTTATTGAATGTAATCTGTTTATTTTCACAGCTTCTGAACTAGTAGCCATACACGTTGTTTACCTTTTTTTTCCTGTAGATTTGTTACCTTTGGATGTTTTTTGAGTAATTCCTCACTTATTAGCTTATAAACTCCTCCACATTCGATATACAAAAGATCCAGATAAATTCCCGGACTTCATTTAATTTATCTGCTGGTATTTTATTGCCCAGATAATCCCTTGCCACGCCTTGGGTTAATGTGTGTGATCACTAGTAGTGGCCCGGTTTCCGACTGAAAGGTAACCTTTCTGCGCAAGGTATTGCCGCCTGTAATCACCATTCTGTGCGTTACTGAGGTTTAGTTAGACGAATAAATTGCTCGAATGTTTGTGTTAGTTAGTAGACTAATGTTGTAAGATGGTAATTTATGTAAGTTTATAGAGCATCTTAAACGTTTTATTGCTGGTAGCTTATGGCTGCGTTGTTATATTGTATGTAGTTTGTTTTACTTCATCCCACTGTAATGGACAGAAAGTGAAGCATTGCTGTAAAAGTTGTTTGTTTAGTGTTGGTTTTGCACTGAGTAGTGAGTAGTAGTGTGTGTGTAGTGAATGATTATTTGTCATTATGAACACATCACAACCAAATGTGAACTCATCCTTGAAAGAGCAGTGGTCAGCTGACATGGGTAGCCCGAGTTGGTACCTTGTCCATGAGTACCTCAGTGGTATCTTACTGGTTTGGGACTAGAACCGGTGACCTACTGATCAAGGGGCAAAACATTCTAACCGTTACGCTTCCGACTGGCCCAATATAGTTATGTAAAGCATATAAAGTGCATGATGGTTATCTGAGAGAACGTGAGTCCGAGTGTTTCTTCATCAGCGCTAATAGAGTTCAGAAAGGTGCTAAGAGCTGTGCTAATCAAGTGCGAGTGATTGAGGTACGAAGATGTTAATGGAATGAGCAGCTATTTGCAGCTCCCAGGAGGCGGTGCGTAAAAGCAGCGCTGGAGAAAAAAGGAGCTGAAATTGATTGAGCCTAAAAGCAGTTTGACATGCAAAAAAAGAGTGTATTTTAGCACGTTCAGAAATTTGGATATGAACTGCATTATTGTAATCTATATTCAGACCATGAAAATATGAAAATGAATTTATAAACTGCAACGCGACTGCACACAGAGTTACACAGCAGACGTACACATACTGTATATAAATGATCAGAAGTGTTTACCACTGGTGACATTTAGATGTGTATGCGTGTGCATTGGTTTCATCAAGATATTGAGAGAGATTTAGTACTTGTCACATACACCGCTATGAAAGAACAACATGTGAAATGTACTGTGTAATAAAGCGAAACAACTCAAATAAATGGAAATTGAAATCTAAATAAAAATATGAACAGGCTAAAATAAGACACAAAAAATATAGACAAATGTAAACATTGCTATCTTAAATAGTATATATTATTATTGCTATTATTATTATTATTATTATATATATTATTATTATTATTATCATATAAGTGAGTGAGTGAGTGCAGTGTGTGTTAACTCAGGATTGACTATTAAGTATGTTTGTTTTTTATTTCAATTTCTATTTTGCTTAAATTTTTATATTTTTAATTTTTTCACTCTGGATCATTTTTTTATTTAGTCTTTATCTTTAACCTGAAAATGCTTATTAGTTTTAGGAACATTTTAGTCACTATCTTTATCTAAAGTGTGTTTAATTACTCTAACACGTCTGTAAATAGAAAGCAACGTGACAGGTTATATTTAGTATTGCTACTGTATAACTACAGAGTCTGAACTTGTAGATATATTACAGTCTGAACTTGCAAAATATTGTTGCGTACCAAGCACTTTCCTACCTTGTTGAGTTGCTTTTTGGAGAGAGAGAGAGAGAGAGCATGTAAAGGTCATAACACATCTGTGATGTCAATTTTGATCTTTATAATAAACAGAGGAGACAGGCCTGCTGTTGCTGTGCTGCAGATAAAACGGTAAACAGATTTAGGGCGGTGCATAAAGAGGTTGTGATTGTTGTTGTTCAGCATCGTGCTCTGTAAATACCAGTGTTGGTTGAGGGCTGAAGTTTCTAGTACTGGAAATTTAACTGCTGCATATTTGTTGTTAAGATAACTCCTCACTGTAAGACCTGAAAGGGAGCATGTGTGCTTTTACCCATAACCCTGATAAATGTTGATCAATTGTCTGATGATTATCACACATTAAACATGTGGCTGCACTACCTTGTGAAAACCAAAAACTGTCCGGAGCAAAACGTCATTGACAGGACTGAGCAGTTTTGTTGGTGTATATGTAAAAATCATGCATTTTAGACACTGTTACTAATTAATGAATTATTGACATTTTAAAGTTGTCAAAGGAATGATTACAAGAAAATATCCTTGTTTATGATTTTTGTCAAATGATACTGAAGCTACTCAATTAAGGTGTAGTGGGCAATTTAACAGTTATTAAATTATTTCATAATAAGAGTAAAATCTTATGAAAGACAATACACAATGTCTTTTTATGACTAGATTATAACTCTTCATATGTGATTAAATACCAGGTAATAAAATAAGAGAAAATCTTCAACCTTACTGCACCCTATTCTTGATTTTATCTTCTCTATTTATCTTCTTTAAGAGCGAAATGGCCCTTGGTTTGTTTACATCTTTAGTTGTGATCTTGTGTTGAGAAAATAAGTTCCAAGAGCAGGAGAGAGCGTGCCATTTATCACTCTCTTCTTTATAGAAAGGTCAGTGTCTTTGTGTATTTTGTGCAGATAAATAACTCAGTAAAATATACTAGTGTCTGTAGGATGTAACAGACTGAGATTTTATGACATTCACACAGGTTGTTTAATGCTACACACCTCAAATTACGGTGTATATGGAACAGCAGAACTTCATTACAAGTGGTGCTTATTTTGTAATCAAAAATGTGTCGACTTTATTATCCATGACTGAGTTGAAACATTGAGGAGCTAAAACTAGTACTTTCGTTATGTAATATACTCTATATAATCTAGAATTATACAAATGGTACTTGTATATGTCCACTTACAGAATAGTTCACATTTTTATGTGCAGTACAAAATAAAATTAAATTCTCAGACTTATGGGGTGAATCTCATTTCACCCTTTGGCCCTACTCCCTAGCCCTAACCCTTGGCTGATATCTACCCTATGAAATGGGACACCCCTTCAAGAACGTCACGTTAGGGCTAATGGGTGAAATGGGATTCACCCTTAAACTTTACAACTGTCACACTTACAAGTGTTCCTCTATAAACCCAAAATTGGGACAATTGAATCCTGAGAAGTAATGAACTAGAGCTGGCAAGAATACTGCCAGTAGTTTGATATTAATAAACTCACTACATCAAGTATATTTGGAAGACATATTTAGATTGACTCAAAAAAATGACTTTTAAGTGTAATGGTTACGGAGTACGCCCCGTGAACAGAGGGCCACATGTTCAATCCCGACCAGTAAAGATACCACTGTGGTACAGTACGCTTTAGCGTTTTGTGTCGACGCGGCTATAAAGTACAGCCCTTGGTTTCACCACTTTGAGAGTTTTACCTACGTAGCAAAGTTCATATTCGCTCAAAATCGATACCGACAACTGTTTTTGCTTTTTGAGCCGACATTATTTTGACCTTACTGGGCCTTTGTATAATTTAAGAAAGATATTATTTAACACATAGAAATATTTAAATGAAATGTTTTAATTTTAGAAAGCTGATTTAAATGTCTCCAGAAATAAATGAGAAGACTTGTGGAACATGCAAATAAATCAGCGACCTACAGATGCCGTTAAGTACATCCCGCCTTTTCTTCCTTGGAGAAGTATTTAACATTTTTTACAGAGATTTGCGTGAAATGAGCCAGCATCTCCAACTTCAAAACAATTCCACTGTTGAGCCGACGGTGAGGAGGACGCATATTGCAGGAAGCTCCAACACGGCGATAATTAAACCCGGGCGCATCTTTTGAGCTGCTTCCAATATGCCAATCTGGTTTGCATTACGTTATCTGTGATCATTACCCAGACTCTCCTCTGGTGAGTCCGGTGTTGAGTAACTGACATCTCCGCCGAGAAAACAGAGGGATTAAAAAATAACTTAATAAAAAATTAATAAAATTCAGCTTCCTCATTCAGCTTTTCAGGAGTCATGGGCTCTGAGCCAGTGCAGTGATACTGAAAATATTTCAGGGTAATTTAAATTGATTTTTTCCAAATATATTTACAGAAAATTACAATTACAGGTAGCCCTGTTGACAGTGTTAGAAGCTTTTAAACCTTTTTTTAACAGCATCGTTTCAAGCCAAGCTTACTTGTGATTAAAAGTATGTAAGCTCCACTACAAGCTGCTGTTTTAATATAGTAGTTACTACACTACAAGCTACAGAGAAATAAAGTACAATACTTTCCAGCATTGCATGTTGAGTCGCTTTTGGTGCAAAATCTTGCTTTGTGCTTCTTAGCATTCGGCTAAATGCTCCCTCTTTTGAGAGAGAAATGCAGAAAGCAGCGCCGATCAATCATTTTGCCACAAACAGACTGCAGGTGACAGCAAGCCAGGTGAACCTTAAAATATACACGTAGCCATATATCAGGGGCGTGACAGCTACATTAGAGCCGGGCAGCCAGCTACGGCAAAATCCCGTGTTGAGCCGGCTTGAGCTCACACACTCTGTCAAAAACACACACTTTATTTCCTGCCGGCCGGGAACGATAGCTAACCGAGAAAATATGACAAATACAATCCCCGTTCACCCACTTCCCCTTTTTATCTTTTCCTCCTTCCTCACTCACTCACAATAACTGCATAAATACACTATTAGCATAGAGGCACCTTCATAGTCATTAGAGTATTGTGTTGCAAATTAACTTACGTGTGCATATTACTGGAATGTGTTTAAGCACTTTAATTAAACAATAATAACAATTTAACAGTGTGAACTGCTACAGGCTTTTATGATGCAGATGTTGCTTTAGTGACATTAATGCTCGGTTGAGTGCTGAAAGACCTGGTTATTTCTAACAAAGTATTTTAGATGTAAAGAAAGTAACAACGTACCGCTGCAACAATCTCTCAATGGTAGAGTGACATATATATTGTACAACAAATAATATAATATACAATATTATAGGTAGACTGACATAGATCTTAGACTGTAAGATCTAATTATAATATAAGATCTATTATAATAAATTTTATTATATACAATATAATATATAGTAACAGATATTTACATTAAGGATGACAAAGGTACATATGTGACCCGATCTGCCGTAATGAGTCAGAAGTCGGCATTCTATTTATTTAGATAGGGGCCAATTATGTTGACAAACATCAAAAATATCGATTTTTCTTTTTTGGTCTTATAAGAAAGAAAAGGTGTTCAAAATTAATCTGGTCTCCAAAAAAGAAAAATCATATTTTTTGATATGTTTTTCAACATAATCGGCCCGTATCTAAATAAATAGAACGCCGACTTCCGACTCATTACAGCAGATCGGGTCACATATTGTTAGTATATTAAATGACTATATGTGTGTGTGTGTGTGTATATATATATACATATACACATATATATAAATGACTATATGTGTAGGTATATATATATATACATATACACATATATATAAATGACTATATGTGTGTGTATGTATATATATATATATTTATTTCTTTATTTATTGATTGATTTTACATTCATTATCTGAACCTGCTTAATATCCCAACTGGGTCCACGGGGGACCAGAGCCTATCCCAGGAATTTACAGGCGCAAGGCAGGGACACACACACCACAAGGAACTATATTATGTACAAAAACCAGCTCAACTTCCCTCATAACACAGTAACTCCAGCGAGGACACGCTTTTCTCCATCAAAATCATCATTGAGTCCATGAGCTTAACTCCCCACGCTCTATTACAGCATCAGAAAACATCAATCACAAAGACTTACAGTGAAATTGCTGCTAAAGAGAATTACGTTTCCAATATGGCGCATTAGCATAATAGAGAAACATTCAATATGATTTAATTAAGGGTATTACCGAGAAGGGGAAATTATTGAAAGCCTTTGCCATTGATGGGTGACAGATGTGCGGCGATTGTGACGTTGGCTTGCCTGGCCTGGCCATTGGCCTCCTCCTCCGCCTCTTCTAGCTATCAGACAACTGGCCGAGTCCAAGAGCAGCTGAGCGACGTGTCCTCCAACCGGAAACCATCAACTTTTCATTCTCTCACGCCTGGGTGATTATTACACTCTTCATCCGAGCATGAATGGCTCATTTCTTTTGAGAGTGAGTGCATAATCCGACTGTGGCTCTGTCCCTGCCAATGTTTGGACCAATCAGAGTCCATGTGGCAAACTTTTATACAAAATAGATAATTGAAAGTTTCATTACATTATGATACATTTAGGAGAAGCTAACAAAAAAAAATCATATAATATCATATATCGTCACCCGATTAAAATAATGAACTGTCATATTTTCAAGTTTTTCCAAATAAAATGGGACTAATTCACGCTATTGAAATTACAGATGGGCTGATACCACTTTTTTATGTCCGATAAATCGATATTGTAAATTTGGATATCTGCTGATACCGATACAAATCTGATACAGTCACAGTCTTTTTGTAAACATAAAACAATGCTTTAAAAAGTCTGAATACATTACTGAGATTATTGTTATGCTTAAAGAAATGCTTGAGTTAAACACTGTTTTCCTACTAAACATTGTAGTAATACCATAATACCAACTCCATAAAAAATAGCATATGCTAAATTATTTGTTCTCAAAAATTAAGGTTTGTTTATAAATTATTTTCTTTCTTAATGATTTATTTCAACATTATGAAATTGAAGAAAAAAGATACGTCTTTTTCAACCCTATGATTGATTTTTTTCGATCAATTGAAATGAAATATCAAAGTTTGTCATTTTGAACCAATTTGGCCTATAAAATGAGCTGCTTTTGCAGAGAACTACATTTCCCACAATCCTCTGCGCGCACCCTGGAGCCGCATCACAATGATGTTGCAGAATAAACGATGGAAAATCTATGAGAGAATCTAAATAAACGGCAGAATTGTGAGTAGAACGCTGGTTGTTGTGGTTATTTATCAGCTGAAATATGGTTTGTGTCGGTAATAAAGGCGACGTTTTGACCGAATCCGAGCGCTTAAGTACGGCGCTCATAGCAAGACGCTCATTAACACTTATCATTTACTTCTATTTTAGTGCAGGAACATCTCACAAACACTTTCACACACAGAGGGATCAGGTCTTGTCTTGATGGCGCTACTCGAAACGCCAGGTGTCGCTATTAAGTGTCCGTGTGAAATACAAGCGAAGCTGCTCTAGCGAGTAAAATGAATTAAACCAAGCGTCGATTCTAGAAAAATTGCCTCAACCGTTTCATATAACAGAATTATTCAAGTTATTAGAACAATGGTTTCAGCTCTACTTTATCGCAGTGCCACTTCCCATGCATAAGAATTGAGCGTGCACGCATTTACAGATCGGCCTGCTAGAACGGCCCGATGCCACCGATACCCGATCCAGCTGTTTGAGCCGTTATCGGACCGATACCCATCCACATATCGGATCGGCTACATCTCTAATTGAAATAGGCCATTATACTACAGGGATGGGATCACATGATCTGTAGGTGATTTTACCGGAGTTGGCCAGCATCGTGAAGAGCTGATTCAGGCAAAGACATCATTTTTGTTTGATGAAGGTAACAATATGTAATTCCTATATATGCAACGATAAACAAATTTAATTTACGTGATGATACATCCATACTATTTTACGTATGTTTTAAATCCGTTCTGAATACAATACATTCATTCAATAATTCATGCCTCTTTTTTTGAGCATGATATGGATTAAATCCTGCTGTACATTTCTTTGCCAACTTATCAATCATATTTATCATATGGCAAATGTTTTATTGATTAGTCAATGAGATGACCCCATAGCACCTATCTAATATGAAAAGATTGATCATATTATCAAAGACATTGTTGTAAATTGAGTTGATATTGTTTTGTGATGAAACTGGTAATTTGCACCCCTAGATTTAGGGGACAACGGTTCAACGTATGTCGATATCATAAACTCTGCTATGATACGATAAGATCTGCTTCGATATGATACAATTTCTCTCTGTTGCAGATCCAGCACCATAATTGTACCTGAAAACCATGTCTTTATATTATAATATACAGTACATAATATTAAACATTGGTATAATAAATGGTAAACACACTTAGATTTATGAAGATTGAGGTAGATATTATATAAGTATAATAAACTGTATTATTTATAAGTATAATTTGTTACATGATATTAATTTTAAGTATATATCATATGACATTAGTGTAATATACTGTAACAAACATTTAGATTAAGGTAGATTGAGGTATGTGTTGTATTATATTATATAATGTTAGACATTTAGATTAAAGTTGATTAAGGTATATATTATCAGTATTTTACATAATATATAATATACAATGTTACAGTTTTCTTAAAATGACTTCTTTTAGTTGTGTGACTGCGTGGAGTTTCTTTGAATTAAAATGAATTTAATTCCACTTTCTGTCATTCCAATTCAATATCCTGTGGGACGGAGCCAGTTCAATTCCAATTCAAATTCGTGAGTTGAATAAATATCAGTTCTGAAATTCTGAATTTTGCACAGCCCTGGTGTTTGGAAGCATCGGTTTTCTAGCATGTGATTTGCATGTGACCACAATATCACCCGTTTATGCAGATGACCTTCAAGCAAGAAATCACCGTCACTACAACGAGCAGAACACCTCTAATAATGATAAAACTGTGCGATTTTTAAAAAAGAACTACCAGCGTCGGTTAAAAGAAAACCGTGACCTTTAAACTCTTAACAACTAATTAACAGCAATACAGTGCCATTATCTACTGACCTGGCTCCACCTCGCTGATGTACGTCTCATTCTCATGCAGTAATCTGTTTTAATTAGTCCTTAAAGACTCTCCTCTTCTCCTCACAGGCCTTGAACCCGGCCGCTCGTTCAGCAGGAAAAAAAACGTGTTCGTAAAGTCAACCATGTCGTACCACGATAAATGCTGTTTCAGATGGTGTTGGATAAAAAAGAGAGAGAGAAAACAGACGAATGTTGCACATTGCCACGGCTGCGGCTGCACTTTTGAATGCTAATGTATGCAGAGCTTGGCATTTGGCCATGCATACTGGCTTTCTAATGTAACACAAACTTGCAGGAGGCTCCACTCTTTCATGCAGAGGGCTCATTTGTCTGCCGAGGGGCGCGCACTCAAAGGGACTTCAACCTCAAAATATAATACATGAAATTTGCTTCTCAAAATATTTTCTCTCATTCTCATGGCCATAAGACATCACATCACACACACACACATCAGGATGAAAGATCTGTTCTGTTCTGTTTACTGCGGATCTGAGGAAGACTGAGGAGACGAGGGTTCTGTTTGTCGTTCATAAAGAAAATCAGATCTCACACTCTCGATTGATATGTGAAAACAAAACGGATTCTGTGCATTGTGGAAGCCAAACAATTTCACACAATGAAAACAGAGTTTCCATCTAAAGTGAAAATGTTGATAAAATCTTTTATTTAGGGATCACAAAATATCCTCTGCATAGAACTTTGTCAGAATTATTTTTTGTTCATCTTCAAAACACTAGCACCACCAGTGCAAAACTGATTTGTTTCTACACTGAGATTTTCTACTCATTTAATATTTATTTAACATACATACACTCAATGAGCCTCACTCACCTATACTGATTATGAAGTTTATTCTTAAGAAGGTTTGGACTTTTAAACAGTATATTATACAACATATTGCACAGTTGGCAGCGGTGTTCACCCTGTTCACCATTTAAACACTTGTGCAATAAAACGAAGTATGAATGAAATATGGACAACTTACCCGGTTTCACTCGTCTAAGTTGTGTTTTGATGTAGTAAAGTATTCCATGTGTATTAGAGCTGTAATATTCTGATCCTTTTTGGGATTCATCTCCCTCTGAGTCACTCACTAAACTGATCCGGGTGTTTGAGTCACTTGAGTCAGTATTGCCAAATCACCAGCTGAATTGTTTATTTTTAATAGAAGTTTACGTGGCTTGTGATGAGAATAAATGCACTTCCAAATATATAACAAAGTGTCAGCACAAGGCTACCAGAGCGGCAGATATTCATTTTCAAGTAGAGGAAGGTAACTGGCGGATTCACCCTGTATGTAATTTAGGGAGCGCGAACCCACTCCTGTGTGCGATTCACATCCGGCTCTAGAGGAAGTTAACCGAGAGATTCACTCATGTATGTGTGTCCTTCACATCGCGCTACTGATCGGACTGACATGAGTCCCGTAGTCTACAAAGAGGATTCAACTCTGTAGGAAGTTGTTAGGATCCCTCATTTGAGTGTGGTGCTGCAAACCAGCTGTAAGTTATGACATGTTTAGCAGCTCTACTTGCTACTATGGCTGTACTGATCTTGTAATGAGTTTGAAATGATTATAAGAGCTGTGCGTGATGGGGTTTATATTTTAGTCACGGTGTAGTTAGGACTCGATGGAGTCAGGTTAATGGAGACCTCCTGAGTTATTTCCAAGTACAATGTTCAGTATATGTGCAAATTAAATGTTTGCATATTTGCACATATACTGAACATTGTACTTGGAAATAGTCCGGATATAGTATCTGTCTATTATAACTCTACCTCTTGCACACTCAGTGTAAATGTCAATTTCAACCTGTTAAGAATACTGCATCCTGACTTGACAAACATGTTTAGCTCTATGTCTGTCTTCCCTGTCTAGTCTAAAATGTATATTGTATATTGTCTGGTTTAAAATGTATATTGTTTAATGTATATTTTAGTATTTTTACTTATTTATTGTTTATTCCATGTGCCTAGTCGTGCCACTGCCTATTTATTCTCTGTTCTACTGTTCTTTGTTTGTTGCTCTGGAAATAACCTGGAGCCACGTCGTCTCGTCTCTCTATGTATCTGTACAGTATATAGCAGAGATGACAATAAAGTTGACTTTGACTTTGACTTTGACTATTTTTTGGATCCCGGTGATTCACCTGAGTGAGTCATGAATCGCCGGCTCTTAACGTGTATCTGACCGTATTCCTCATTTCCATCTGGCAAAATATATATATATATATATATTTTGCATACATACATTAGCAGCTCTGGAACTTCAGAGTACATCAATATAAAATATGCTTGTTTAGCACATGATATTTTTATAATATAATCCAATAAATAAAAAGGATAATAGTATGCTGAAAAATAATGAATGACCTCTTAAGGTTAAGAACCTAAAATAAGTTCACTAGCCTTCGACTCAAGCACTCAGTGCCTGGTGTGGTGATTTGGGATTTCAGATTTATTGAATCAGGACTCCCCGAGCACACATCGTGCCACTTGGAGCTGTAAGGTTATCTCAACAGGACTTCCTCTTGGGCCGAGTGACGAACATGGTAAGTGCACGTCAAACATAAGGCACTATTTGATTTAGTAATTGGACACCTGGACGGAGTGTTCTTGTGATGGAGTGGGTTCTGAGTGAGCGTTACTGAGGTCCAGACCCATTATCCACACACAGTCCAGGTCTCTGCCGTGAACAACAAGGTAAAGGTGGTGGTGGTGGTGATGGTGATCGAGTGGTTAGGATACTCATCACTTTTTCTCAGCAGTGCCTGGGCAGCAGTGCTTGGGGTACCTTGCTCAGTGGTACCTTAACAAGTCTGGGACTTGAACCAAAAACTGTGAGCATTAATTTTCTCGTATAACAGTTTTCTTTTCTGTTTTGTTAAAATATTTCAGCCAAATTCATTCGTTATTATAAATACTTATTAACAAATACTTTATATGGATTTCATATGGTGTTCACAAAGGGGCAGCTAAAGTGAGCAAATTAATTGCAGTGGGTGGGGCTTATTTAGTTTAAACAGCCGTATCATTGGCCCAGCTATCATCAATGACACTATTAAACAATAGGTGGTGCTAAAAGTGCCAAATTCTTATATCTCAAGAACCGCAAATCCGATTTAGCTTAATTTGGTATAAACAATCAAAACTAAGATATGGAAAAGGAGAAATACAGAATGTTGCTATGTGAACAATAGGGGGCGTCATAAAGCTACATAAATTTCTGTGATGTCATAACAGAGCTTTTATAATTTACATTAAATTATAGAAAACCACCTAGTTCTCATATGAACACTGTTAGAGGTTAGCTTTCTTATAAACTCAATGTATTGAAGCTGTCATAACAAAAAAGAAGCTTCACTAGAAAGTCACAAATTTCTATCAGCATCTTTAATTCTTTTTCCTGTCATTTCACTGTATTGTTCTATTTTCTAACTCCTTATGTATTGATATGATTAATGTAGTTATGTGGTTTCGTTTTATGTCATCTCACTTTATTGTTAATGTAATTAATCAGAACTATTGAAAAGGGAAATATACAATAATATTATTTGAACTATAGGGACGCTAAAATATTCCATAAATATATGTGGCCCTCCACGGCAAAAGTCACTTTTCGAAATTGAATTATTATGTTTTCATGAAAGGGCATAAATCAACCTTCAAAACGATACCTATATGGAATGAATGGGACGACATATGACTGAGATATCAACATTCAAAGGAGTCACGCCAAGTGAGAAACGGAGAAATCTACGGAGAAGTTGACTATCGCCATAGCACTCACAGACGCTTGGTGCGGTCGCGGCTACGTTTGCATTTACGGTAGCCTACGCTGCATTCACAGCCACACGGATAGCCTACCTGCGTTAGGTTAACTGAACTCGGGAGACGGAGATGGATTCCGGAGAAATATCTTCACGCTAGTCAACCAGTGGATTTACCGTAAATATTGAAGTAGAGCGGTCAAAACAGAAACTTTTAACATTCTGCTGGAATTGAATTCCTCACCTCAAGAAAGTCACGTTTTTAGGATGGTAAAGGTAAGTTTTCCAGCGAATTTTATTCACAACAGTACAGTATAGACCTTCCACTGTTTCAAAACACTAAAAACAAAAAATCCCAAATTTTACCCAACGCAACATAAACAGTCATTTTTTTTGGAAACCTCCATTGCAACAAGCGACTGGTTTTGCCGTGGAGGGTCACATATGTGATTTTTTGCGAATTTTGTCTTCTGACTGCTTCAGCTGCTATTGTGCTTTTCTTTGTGACTTTTGCTTGGACCCATGCTTGAAGCTATATTAGATTTAGTTTTTTACATGTTTCTTTAAATGAATTTCAAATTTGCAAACTCTTGGTAATGATCAGGCTTCATTTCACCATATTCATTGCATCATTACCTCTTTTTGAATCTTGTATCTTAGTATGAAAAATGTAATAATCTTTATAACTAAATCCTGCTCCACCTGCGTATTAGACCCTCTACTGACCACCGCTGTACACAAGGGCTATGGAACACAGCTCAGCGTGTCTGAGATAGTGTAAAATGTGAAATATATGATTAGCTAATTAAAGGTGTACATCTCGCTCATCAGTTGCCCTCTGGATCCACCACTGGGAAGTGGATTGTGAACGGCGTGAGACCGTGTTCGGAGCCGGGAAGACTTCAGCGGAATAATTAATGAAGGAGAGGAGCATCAGAGCGCTTATGAAGAGCCGGTGTCACAGCGGACGTGGAGAGAGCGTTAAGCGCAGATCTGCAATCACCTGCCAAAACACAGGCCTTAATTACTGCTGTTTAACCGTCATTCTTGCGCTCAACACAATGTGAAGCCCCTCCGAGGATAATACGCGGCTGGCAGGACAATATTTGAAAAGAAAGATGGAGTTAAGGAAGAAATAATGGGACGAAAACGTGATACAGGAAAATAGGGTAGGGTACTAAAAGTCTAAACTTACAGCATTCAGCAGGCACTCTTATCCAGAGCGACTTCCATTTCCCAATTTCTCCTTGCAGCAACTTGGGCTTAAGGGTGTTGCTCAGGGAGCCAGTAGTAGTAGTAGGATTTGAACCCATGACCTCTTTGTCCAGAGACCGGTATCCTAACCACAAGACCACCAGCCCTCCACTACGAGTTTAGGGGCTGCTGGTACTGTAACATTTAGGGAGTTGGCCCCGTGATCAAAAAGTTTCTGGTTTGAATCCTGGACTGTTAAAGGTATCACTGAGGTACTCATGCGCAAGGTACCTGATGGTTTTAGTGTCGCAGAGTTAGGGACCGTCGTAAAATTACAGTCTCTTCAATCTTATCCTCACAGAGAAATATACAGTTTATTAATTAAATCTGACATCAGATCGATACTCGGGATCTTCCCATACACAAAGGTATCGGTATCAGAACAGAAAAAGCAGGATTGGTGCAACCCTATTCCTGATAAATGTATTGATATAGTTTATTGATTGAAAAATTCCTTCTCTGTGAGTAGCAAAACAAGCAAAGTACCCAGGCACTGCTCCCCAGGTGCTGACCACGTCAGCTGTCCACTGCTGCTTCACGGATGGGTCAAATGCGGAGGTCACATTTGGCTGTGGTGCACTGTGCTGTGCTGTGCTCACAATGACAGTGCTCTCCTGTCGTTGGTTATCTGGTCAAATACGTGCTCAAGGTTATCCTGTATTTTATATCGGTGTCAAGGCCGTGCCTCCCTCGCCGGCCGTGCCACGCTCACAATCACCCGAGTTCTGGCCTGGGGGTATATGTTCTGTCTTCCGGGTGCACTTTTGGTGTCTTTCCCATTCTGTCTGTGACTCCTTGTGTCTCTTTGGTTAGCTTAGCTTCCCCCGCTAGCTTGCTCCTAGCTTGCTCCTCACTTCCATGTTCTCGATGTCTTCAACACGTGCCCTCACGAGTAGTTCACTCCCTGGTTAGAGCGCACCCACTTCCGTGTTTGTTGTGTCACTTTGTGCTTCCTACCTAGTAGGTTAGATTCGGTTTAGCTCACACCCTCACGTTTATCATTGAGTTCAGCTGTCGCTCGTTACTTTCGTTTATGGGATTGGATCGTACACTAATTTGGTTTGTTCGTTAGCGTTATATAAACCGGCCGGCTCGAGTCCACCCTTTGTGTTTGTCACCCTCGTGAAACGTGTGTTGGATTACGGTGTTTTCGTGTTTGGTTTGGATTGTCTTTTTTCATGTCATTTACGTATTTCTCTTTTGTTTCTCCCCAGGCTCGTGACTCCCAGTGAGATTTTCCCTCCGGTCAGACTGCCATTGTGTTAACAGAGTCTGGATCGTTTCAGTTTGCCTCGTGAGTCTTAGAGCGTAAGGACCTCGCTCTTTTCGGTTACTCACAGAGGTTTTCCCCATTACCTACAGCATACGACTGGGAGCACGGGCCTCATCTTTCTGTTGTGACTTTGTTTTTGGGTTTTGCGTGATTTTTGGACACTTTGTTTTTTCCCCGTTGTTTGCTTCTCTTTTTTGTTATACTGCGTCCCCAAATAAACTGTTCTTTATTATTTCAAGTGCGTCCTCTCGCCTCCGTGATTCAGTGCGATTCCAATGAAAATAAATTCAGTGTAAACTCAAGTTTCCACAACATTCAGCCACTCTGGAATTCCCAAACTTTTATACAAAAGCATTTCTTTGTCACAAACAAACATGTCCTCAAAACACAAAAATAAGAGAAATTCCACATATTTTTTTGTTCTCTCTCTTTTCAGTACAAGAAAAAGAGTAAGCACAGAAATAATATAATAATGCCAAGGTTTGCACCTAGTGGACGCACAGTTCCACGCTCCTTTAAACCAGCAGATAACTAACCAACAAAATTTCCTACATTTAAACCAGGGTCCCAAGCAAACAGCAGAGCATGCTCATATTTAATAACATGCTCCACTTCCAAAAGCCCAAAAGATGAAATAAATGAACGCGATTTTTACATTAGGCCATTTATTACGAGTCTCATGTAATAAGTCTCCTGCAGGAGGGAGTTTTGGATTCGGGCGAGTCGCTGCAGCCCTCATTGTTCCACGGCTCATTGTTAGCCAGGCTCTTTTGTAGCACTGCGCATTCAGCCATGCTTCCAGCCACTCAGTGCATCCTTCATCATTAAGCACACACACACTCACACACACACTTGTGTATTACTATCCTTGTAATGTCCTTCCATTAGAGTTGGGGACAAGACCACCCAAACCGAGACCGAGACAAGCCCAAGACTCTGAAGGGCTGAGACTAAGACCAGACCGAGATGAGACCGAGACCGGACTAATGCACGTTTAACACCACATATCAAATAAGTGGACAATGCAAAGCCTAAGCAACATTAAAGATGTTTATTCAACATTTCTCTCTTACATATCTATAATGAGGAAATCACTTCACTGGAAGCAGTTATCAACACTGATCACATCACATGTTCAACTCAACAAACCACAGTGAACACTCCTCAAGACCAAACTCACTGTTTTATTGACCTGCAGAGTTGTTATTATGTAGAGACATTCTATAGCTTAGTGCTGTGAAGAACAATAAGGTTAGTGCAGGTGGAAACACTACATACAGAGGAATGAATATAATGTGCGGTAAGTTGAAAGTCTTGTGATTCTGACGGTATGTGTGTGGTTTCTGTAAGTTAAAGGGATTCTGAGTTATTAAAACACTAATTAATAAACAACGTAAAATGCCTGTGTTGGTCTCAAAGAGTTTTAATAGTAATAGTTGTGGTCTCGGCTTTTAATTTTTCCAAAACAACATGACATTTTCTATAAAATCATTTTTCCTCATGACGAACTGTTCATGGTTTGTTAGGACAAGGACAGCAACCATGTCCTCACAACCTCCCTAAATACATGAAACCACACAAGCACACACACACACTCCTCCAAGTCAGGCTCTAATGCCTTCATTTCACTGGCTTGCTTTGGCTCTCCAGCACTCGGCCTCGTTTGTTGTATTTGCATGGCATTAGGGCCTAATTTGATTCCTCTGGGTTTGTTTGTGGTCTGATGAACAGACTGGCAACGAAAGCACTCATGCCACCAACTGCAGCGAGGACGGCACATTTTAAAACAACAGCGCTAAGAGAGCGCTACGGCCGTGTAGTGGACAACGCATTGCTCAAGCTGTCTGCTGCCTCACAGGACAATGGGAAGAGCTGCTGGAAGAAACGAGCTTAACGATGAGCTCCAAGCCCAATTCCGCTTCAACTTATTTGTCATCAGAACAGAGAGATTTCTTGGTGTGTGTGCACTGAAGGCACCCACAAAGAAAAGAGGATTAAAAACAGATTGCAGCGTCTGCAAGGTTCATTTCTAAAAGTGTTAATTTTTCAGCAGCTACTTGCAGAGTTATGGTGCGTTACATTTGTCATTGGCGCTCAGTTTCCGAGTTATTTTCCAAGGGCTGAAGCCGGAAGTGACGACATGAGCACCCCCGTTTCTCGGACATCTGACCAAATATCTCGGAGCAGCACAAAGGACCCCATAGACTAACATGGAGCTCAAATTTTGCTGCTTTACTGCACAGCCAGCATTCTTCACCAAATTTGATGTGAGTGGAGGGTCTATGTGCTGCTTCCCATACCTGTAACTGTCATGACCCCCACTCGTACACCACAACCACATATGAGCTCTGCATTTGACCCGTCCGTGAAGGAGCTTTTGTTTGCCGGTGCCCGGGGTAACAGTGCTCGGGGACGTTACCTTGTTTTTGAGCCAGCGATCTTCCCATCACAAAGCCCACTCCCTGACTGTTACACCACCAACTGCACCAATTACTGCCAATGGAGATTCACCACTAGCGACTCAGTTGGTGGTGTAACCGTAGGGTGTTTGCACAGTGATCAGAAGGTCGCAGTTTCAAATCCAGGACGAGTTAAGTTACCACTGAGGTACTCATGACCAAGCGCTGCTCCCCAGGTGCTGCCCTTGTTAGCTGCCCACTGCTCCTTCACGAATGGGTCAACTCCAGAGCTCACATTTGGTTGTAGTGTGCTGTGCTGTGCTGTGTTCACAATGACAAATAATCACTCACTTTCACTTTCAGGGCTAATCCAGGAAGAAGATTAATCATATTTGGGGAAACTAGCCCAAAGTCTTTTCATGGTAAGAATCTATTTTCCTCAATTTCCCCCCTTTAGAAATCTTTTATTTCTGATGAAAAGACTCTGGACTAATGACTTCTTGGACATGCAGATCTTCTTGGAGACCAGATGAGTTTGCTGTTGTCCAACACGGTGATGAAGTGGCTCTCCATGCTGTGGAGGACTGGGTTTTGGCTCGTCAGCAGTGGTCTTCCTCCTCGTTTTTACCTCCCCCATGAATCCCTTCATTTCACTTGGAGATGTTTCTCTTTTCTTCCTTTATTCTGCTGACATTGCCATGGAAGCTCGTTCAGCACGTCTCCTGGCTGCCATCTACTGCGTTTATTCTGGTTTCTGGGAAATGTAGTCATGACATAATGACCGATTTATACAAATATGAGACAATTTATCAAGACTGAGAGAATCTGAGGGGAAAAATGCTTACAACATAATCTTGAGAGAGAGAGAGAAAGAGAGAGAGAGAGAGAGTACAAAAGGGAGGGGGAAGAGAGAGAGAGAATAAAGAGAGAAAGAGAAAATGAATGATAAAAAGAATGGAAGAAAGAGTAAACAGACAGACAGACAGACAGACAGACAGACAGATAGATAGATAGATAGAAAGAGAGAGAGAGAAATAACTAGCTGCAGGTTTTGGGTTTGATTTTATTTGCTTCAGATGAAGAGCAGCTCACTCTTCTATCATTCATAATTCATCAGCTATAACTCTCTCTCTCTCTCTCTCTCTCCTCAGGTGCTCCACAGCAGCAGTATAGCTGGACAGTGCCAGGCGTCACGGGGGTCATGGGGTCGTGCTGATGCGGGGTTTTTGTGTGCGCATTTTATAAACATTATATAATAATCCTGCTATAAATAGTAAGCGCGAGGCTGAGGCGGAATAAGACGATTTGCAGAGCGACGTTCAGCTGCAGCTCAGTTTCTAACACAGATCTCCAAACCACAGCAATCAGAGAAAAGCAGAGAGACACAGATGGAAGCCAAATTGTTGCACAAATTAATGGTATTTTCCTGAATTGTACTTACAGACTCAATTTGGTTCCATTTAAAATGTCCAAATCCCATCAGTGGTCGTCCTGCAGGGAGAGCTGATCCCCAAACTCAGCACCTTCAACAGAGCCATTTCATGCAAATAGAGCCGCTGCCCACAGTGTCGCACTGCAATACGTGAGTCAGACACTCCCAGGAGTTAATAAATGTTGTTCCCCTTTCATTTTCATTATGTTCATAGAAACATGAACGTAAAGCCAGATTTGTGCTAAAAATGATCAAACTAGTATCAAAGTATCAAATAAATTTAATTAAGTGGTTGATTATTCATCATTGTGAATACAGCACAGCAGCACAACCAAACGTCACCTCTGCATTTGACCCATCCGTGAATGAGTACCTCAGTGGTACCTTTACCGCTCCGGGACTTGAACTGGCGACCATCCAATCAGGGGTCCAACTCACTGACCGTTACACTCCCAACTACCCCCAATTAATTCCAAAGAGAATAAATCACACTAAATTGAAAAAAATAAGGCATCTCACAAGGCGAAATATGCTTACACCCGGGCTGCGTCACAACATATTGAACCACATACGCTGTCACGTTTGCCTGCCGTGTGAAACATAAAATATTTTTACAATTTTGTTGTATAGATTGAAAAATCGTAACCCGGAGGCCATCTGTAGTGACAAATCCGTTACTGCTGTAATATATCATACAAGCCAGAAAATGCAATCTAGAGTGTGTTACTCAAATTAGGGGCAGTTGGTAGTGTAACAGTTAGTTGACCTCATGGTTGCTAGTTTGGGTCCCAAACTGGTTAGGGTAACACCAAGGTATCTGTGAGCCAGGTACCGTCCCCAAGCGCTGCTCTCAGGGACTGTCAAAACCCTGACCACTGCTCTTTCAAGGATGGGTCAAATTCAGGGCTCACATTTCATTATGGTTCACTGTATGTTGTACTGTGTTCACAATGACAAATAATCCCTCACTTTACAGTAATCATTCACTGTTGCTTGAAAAGTTACATTCAAAAGAAGCCAACGTTGATGACTGCGTGTTCAATGAAAAATACATTTTTGTCTTAGTTTGGGTGAGTAAGAGGTCACAAAGGTCACGCCTTTCACACACTCGCTTGGTAAAACGCTTGGAGGGAAAAACATGGTGTTGTTTAAAATTGCCTGAGACTAAGAGCCTGGATGCAGAAAAATGTCAGTCCATAAGATACAGCACCTTCACCCTGACCTTCTATTTAAAAAGTGTTGAGAAAGGGTCAAGTTAATTCTCCCTTGAGTGTGCTGTAAGGGAATAATGTATGATTACAGGTCTGGGAGGTCATCACACCATGGAGGGGGACGTGGATGTGGGGTGGGGGGTAAGTGCATGCTGGCATTTACCGGCGCTAAATGTGATGCGGAGAAGAAAATATGAAAGAGAAAAGATGCGGTGAAGCGAGCGACAGATAACAAGCAGCTTAACCAGCGTATGGCTAAATCAAGGCTTTCATCTAAAATATGGACCTTTATGCAGCAAATAAAGCATTTATTCGGGTTGCAACGTTTATATTAATCAAAATCATACCAATTAGTTGGTAGTGTAATGGTTAGGGGGCTGGCCCCGTGATGAGAGGGTGGGGGGGAAGTGGTTTGTCTGGTGGTTAGGATGCTTGCCTATGGATCAAAAGGTTGTGGGTTCAAGTCCTACTGCCAGCACTACCATCACTGGGCCCCTGAGCAAGTCTCTTAAACCCACGTTGCTGTGAGGAGAGACTGTCCCTGAAATTAGGAAAATGGAAGTTAAAGATAATAAAAGTGTGACGCTTCACTGGTCTCTCGATTCGTTTTGATTGCGATTATCAGGTCTGTCCACTGTGTGTTTGTGTGTGTGTATTATTATTTTTTAGATATTTGCATTAAATATATTGTTCAGAAAGATGCCACAAATTTTTAAAAAGTGTTTTCAGTAGTGAAACTGGATTGAATGTCCTGGGCCATCTGCAATGCCGCCACGGACCACTAGGGGGCACTGTTTGAAAACCCTGATATAATCGATTATGGTCCGTCACTGCACCGATACAGGTACACGTCTGCAGGTACTCATGAGAAAGGTACCGTCCCCAGAACTGTGTGCTGTGCTGTGTTCACAATGACAAATAATCTCTCACTTTATTCATGAATCTAATCTTTGGTCAATATGTAGCTCTTTGTAATTTATCTTTTACTTTATTGTTGTTTTTATCCTCACCAGGTTGTGCTGGGAGCACGCCAACACAAAATCCAGAACAGTTAATGAGAAGCAACATGATATTTACTTTTGCTTTTATTTTCCTTTAAACACTTTATTTTCTAAGACCCCCCATGTCACCCCTTTTAACAGCCTGGTTTGAAATAAGCGTTATTTAGTTTTAACCCTGCTTTTATCCCACGTCACGATCGCTCGGCTCATCAGCGGCTTTGTCATTCCGCAACGCAGGTTCCTGAAGTGCACTGATAATACATTTTAAAATATTGGTTCAAATTGTTGGTCCACTCCCTCAAACATATTTATCCAGCACTCGCAACACAAACCAGTAACTTTTGATTCCAGTGATCCATGTTATTGGCTTCCACTCGCTCTGACAGGCTATTAATCTTGGAGGAGTTTTTCCCCACTGCCGGCTGCTATCAGCACCTAAATTAGTAGTCTGGCTTTGTGTCCCCACTTTAGCATGAAATTGAGCATCATTGTTGTATTCATCATCTTTAAACTTCTTATCTGCCGTGCTGCACCGCCTTTCAGAAGCAGTTTTTCTCCAGGAAATGCGTGATAAGGATTCCTCACCGCCCCGAAAACAAAAACACAACATTACTCTCCGGCTGCAGGAAAATCACGTTCTTGCGCTGCTGTTTTCTTGCATGTGAAGGCCCGAGCCGAAGCCTTCAGCGCTGCAGTCGAGCCTCATGAAATCTTGAAAGCAGAACAGACAGCTCAAGAAAGAATGCAGAACAACTGGTGCGTTTATAACTGTGCTGACACTGTCTAATCTAGAATTTCATGGTTTTAAGAGGATTAAAACTTTTTAATCTGTAATTACACTGTAAAACTGTAAATGCTGTAAATACAATGCTGTAAATACAATACAAATGCTGTATATATATATATATATATACATCTTATTCTTCTTTTTTGCTCTAACATTAGAATAATACATATATATATATATATATATATATATATATATATATATATATATATATAAAAAGAATAAAATTGAATATCGCTGCTGTCAGACAGAACCTTTATATCCAAAATGGCAAATGGTTATTTTTCTCCAAAAAATTAATTTAAATATATGAACATTATATATAAATATATGAACAAGCTGTTTTCAACACTGACCAAAAAAATGGACTTACGAGGTTTTCGCCAACAGTACTACATAGTAGATATCTATATATCTAGTTATACTCATCTTTATGTTGTTAATTGTTTCCAGAATGCACAACTTCTAAGCTGAAAAGTGAACTGAATATTATAAATGAATAAATTCCCAAAAAGATATAAAAAGGCACCAGACCCCCATAAACACAATTCAAAATCCCTTCACATCACACAGAAATGCAGTACTGTGCAAAAGTTTTAGGTAGGTGAAAAATGCTGTAAAACAAAAGAATGCTTTCAGAAATATAAAATAACGTATTGTTTATTTTATCAATTTACAAAAAATGCAAAGTGGAGTGAACAACAGAAAAATTCTTAAATCAAATCAATATTTGGTGTTACTACCTTTGCCTTCAAACCAGCATCAATTTTATAGGTACACTTGCACAAAGTCAGGGGTTTTGTAGGGTTATAGTCATTATATTATTTTGTAGGATTATAGTCAGGTGTATGATCAACCAATTATACCAAACAGAAAAAAAAAAAGCATTAATCATCAATGTCAACAAGCACATAGGTTGAGAAACATTAAGTGAAACAGAAACAGCTGTGTAGGAGCTTAAAACTGGGTGAGGAACAGCCAAACTCTGCTACCAAGGTGAGGTTGTGGAAGACAGTTTCATGTCATGGCAAGATTGAGCACAGCAACAAGACACAAGGTAGTTATACTGCATCAGCGAGGTCTCTCCCAGACAAAGATTTCAAAGCAGACTGGTTTCAAGATGTGCTGTTCAAAGCTCTTGAAGAAGCACAAAGAAACGGCAACGCTTGAGGATCAGAGACGAGATCTGTGGTTAATTCTCCAAGATGTTTGGAACAACCTACCAGCCGAGTTCCTTCAAAAACTGTGTGCAAGTGTAGTTGAAGAACTGATGCTGTTTTGAAGGCAAAGGTGGTCATATCAAATACTGATTTGATTTTAGATTTCTTTGTCTATTCACTGCATTTTGTTGATTGATGAAAATAAATGATTAACACTTCCATTTCTGAAAGCATTCCTTGTTTACAGCATTTTTTCACACCTGCCTAAAACTTTTGCACAATACTGTTATTCAGAAATGAAATGTTTGTCATAATTTTTTCTTAAAAAAAAAAAAGAAGAAGATACACACACACACACAAACACACACTTTGATATATATAAGTATATATGTTATTGGTTATTTACAATTTTCAAACATCATTAGTCTGAATAAAACAAGAGTGATTTTTCTCCCCTTTCAGAAAGTGTTGTAACTTTGTAAAAAAAACATGTCCAAATGATGTAATCTGAGGTATTACTGTAGATATGAAAATAAAAGAACTACAATCAAACATATTTCAAATATAACATTTTCATCAAACTTACAACGTTGTTTGATTGTTTTGTTAATCTTTTAGTAAGTACTTTTGTGTGTGTATTAAATAATTATGTACTACTAACAAATCTATTACTTTCATTTCATCTAGTTTACATAATCATGTAGTTACTTTGTTTATATGTTTATCTGTTTGCCATATGTCCACCTGACAGCTGGAAATATTTTCTAGCCGAGCTGTTGGTTTTGAGGTTGTGGTTCAGGCCTCGCTTGTGAATGTAAAGCAGAGAGCGTGTAAGTGGAGTTATTGATTATTTCTGGTGAAGTCGCTTGGTGCAGTTTAATCGGGACGAGATTAAAAGTCGAGAGCTGATGGTCGAGGAGAGACCAGCGTTAAACTGAGTTGAGCAGCAGCAGTATCGGAGGGCTTTTTGTGCAAGGACAAAACGCCATAACCAGATGGTGAAAGCTGTTAAAATGAACAAAGTGGCGGCTGATGACAGATAAGGCATTTCCAGACGATGACAGACGACTTGCTGGAGAATCACCTGAACACGGCAGCGAAATTCCATTCTGTCACCGCGATAAGGGAGCAGCGATAGCAGATAGCCATCTGTGTCAACACACAAACTAAATTAAAAATGGGAAGAGTTAAGAATTGATGATATCGGAGCACGTAATGCAATTCATTCTGCTGGCATTACATGTTTAACTTCAAAAGGTTATGGGTAAGGAGGAGAAGGAAGATGTTGATGAGTTAAGGAAAATCAATGCTATCTACATGACATGGGATGAGTCACTGTTACTGACATTTATGACGCTCAACAAAAAACTACAAAAGTAGTCACATAAATTCCAAAATTGTATATATATATATATATATATATATATATATATATATATATATATATATATATATATATATACACACATACATATATACATATATATGTAATGTTTAGTAAAATTGTAAAATCAAGCAAAATGAATATAAATCAGTGAAATGTTTTACTGTTTAAACTGATAATTTCATCACTGTTGGATTTTTTTACATGTGTTTGTCATATTCTATCTATCTATCTATCTATCTATCTATCTATCTATCTATCTATCTATCTATCTATCTATTCTTTCTCTCTTTTTATTCATCCATCTATGGAAAGTGTTTGTGTTTGGATTGTAGAACATAACCTCCGGTGTGGCAGAAAGAGAGAATGAAAGAATGAACTAAATCCTTGACTTGTATTTGAATGCCATTTTGAAAGCGGGGGCTGATCTTTGGGAGGAGAGCAGCAGCGAGGCTCGGCACCACTAAATCCCTTTGTTATTCCAGCAGCTGCAGTAGAGACAAATCAATGAAAAATAGCCACCGGCTACAGAAATATCAAAGCACAAACAAAACACGGTGCAGGATCTTGCTAGTCTGAATCCCAATTAGCAAAGGATTAATAATAAACAAAAGAATTCAGCATCCGTCTGCACACACACACACCGGGCCGGCGCAGTTTTAGTGTGTGTGACTGCCTCAACCCGGTTAATGGGGGCAGCAAAGTTTGTGTGTACGGTAAAGATCAAAAACGTTTTACTGACCTTTAATTAACGAGGTTTACATAAAGAGGGTTAATAATGCTCAAACACGCCCTCATAAGACCACCAGACCTCATTCACCGACCTTAAATCCCACTTATGCACTGTTCACCAAGATCCTGACCATCTTTTCTCATTTGAGGTTTGTTATTACGTCAGAAGAGAATCTACACAAATTGTATTGCATTAGAGTACAAATTTCGGCTTCTCGATCAGGGGTCTGAGCTTTCTGAGGCCAAGTCTGTAGTCCTGATGAGCTGAATTTGTCACGAGGACGCTCATATAATGAATCTGAGCGACTTCTATTTTATTTCTTCACAAGAGCTTTGTAAGGTTTTTGAGAGATGTTGTAGTCAGCCCTGCAGACTCAAGCATTTCTCACCTGGAGCTTTTTAACTCCACCCCGTCCCGCACACTCTGATCCAGATTGTTGGAATTCTAACCTGAGTTTCCTTTCCACCTTTCTCACTTGTTGGGTTGGAATTTTGGTCTAATCAGTGTCACCTGTATCTTGTTTGGTTTTTCCCGTCTGAGTTAAGGATTAAGTCATGGTTACACCTCACCCTCAATTCATATTCGCTCACTCGTATCGAGGTGATTCTTCAAGGCTGGGTTTTTGATTATTTAAGCCAGCTCCACCTGGAGGTTTGCATCCGGTTACCCTCACACTAACCCTTGTGCTTTGTGTATGTGTTACAGTTCTGGACAGCAGGCCTGAGACGTTACGGGGGAAGCGATGACCAGGAAGTTCCATCAAGTCGCTGGGAGTTGGTTTTGCTTAAGTATAGCAATCCATTTACAAACCACAGAGAGACTGAGCTAAACCAGCGTGAGCCCATGTCCAAGCTCTGTGTGTTTAATGTTTGTGTTTAAAGCATTAAAGAGTGTAAGTGTGAACGATAATTCCTGCATCTTTGTCCTCTGTTGGAGCCGCAAACCCGAACATGACAGATTCATTATTAATGCTTTTATTTTGGTCTTGAAAATGAACGTTGATGATTTAAAGACTCAATTTTTTGGAGGTTTTATTTTATTTACACAAACGAAAGTATGAATTCTGGCTTCTCAATCGGTCTTTGGAAGTGATGTGCAGCTACTGCATTTACACATACAACTCCCACATCACATACCAGCTCAACACTTAACATGTTAGGGTTTAATTTATGTATGAAAACATGAGAATGTAAACACAGTGAGTTGATCTGCTTGTAACATGATCTTGATGGATTTTAGCTCAGCAACATGAGCATCTGATTTAACAGGAGAACCATCTATCAGTCATGGCTGACTTAGGCCCTATCCACACGGGCGTTGGACTCTTGGATAAATGAACGCACTCTGAATGCCCTCTGCATTTTTGTTGCGTTTTGTAGCTGTGCTTGATTGACTGCAGTGAGGCGTTACATTGGCATTGGTTTAACACTGTCTAACACCAACCTTCAGCCCAGTTTGTAATTTGGTATGCTCACCTGTGGGGGCAGTAATCAGCCTGTTCAAAGTGTTTACCCTTGTGCCAAAATGTAAAAAAATATATATAAAATACATACACACATAAAAGACTAATAAAACAAGTCTTGTGGCACATGAAGGACAGTCTTTTTGCTGCACAGTTGCTTTTACATCACCCACTGAATCGTATAATAGGAATATTAAACTAACTTAACGGAATCATGGGATGTATTCTGTCCTCCAGAACGTCAACCGAACGCCACGTAAGTGCAATATTGACGTCTTCTTTGTTTTAGTCTAGATTTGGGCAGAAATTGCCACCAGGAAAATGCTGCGTGCCGGGGCAGTTGGTGGTGTAACGGGAGGGCATTCTTCCCATGATCAGAAGGTCGCAAGTTCGAATCCAGAGCCGGTAAAGTTATCACTGAGGTACTCATGAGCAAGGTACCGTCCCCAAGCACTGCTCCCTGGGCGCTTGTTAGCTGCCCACTGCTCCTTCATGGATAGGTTAAATGCAGAGGTCATATTTCGTTGTGGTGTGTTCACTCACTCACTCCCTTTCTTTTATTTGACGCCATCCAAATGTGCAGTCACCTGAACGCAGGTCACGAACGCCCATGTGGATGCTCTGATTCACTCCAATGAGCAGAAAAACGGTCAGGGTTCAGTCCGCACTCACCCGACGCCACGACCGCCAAAAAAAACGCCTGATTCAGATGACCGTGTGGACTAGGCCTTACTAACATTGACTGAAGCAGCCTCTGAAAGACAATTGGGAATGAAGTTTTATTGGGACAGGGTTAGTTTTACATGAGGACGTAGGGTAATGCTATTTTACCTTATTCACGGTTTTGCCACCACTCTGTTCCAAAAATGACTTTAACCCCAGATTCTCAAGTAAAACTAACCCCGTCCCAATGTTACTTAATTCACTTTGTAGATGTTAGCTTGCATCCGTAGACCAAACACTTACAACAAGAAGATGAAGCTTGTAAAATAAGAGATGTTCAACAAGCTAGACTTCTGCTGCTACTTACAGACACCAACACATGTCAAACAGCAGCATGACACACAAAGTCAAAATAGACTTAATTGTCATCTCAGCTATATCCTGTACAGAGTATACAGTATAAGTACACAGAGAGAACAAAGGACATGGGTCCAGTTTTAACAGTACAAGGAACAGAGAATAAATAAGATGCATGGAATAAGCAATATATAAATAGAATAAATATATAACAATATATAAATATATAACATATACACTTTAAACTAGAAGTAGAAAGAGAGACAATTAAGATGCAGTGCTCAGTCTACAAATATGGTCTTGGAGTTGTCTTTTACACTGAGTGTGCATGAAGGCAGTAACAGTTCCAATGTGAACATTTTTATACAAATAGTCGTTTAAATAAAACAGTATCTTTTATAAAGTCAACACCAACCAACCAATCACTGATGAGAATGAAGGAACAAGCTGCTTCTTCTAGTAACACTGAAGCGGTTGAGAAATGCCACACTCCACATTAGCCCTGTGACTAATTCAAGACTTTAACAGCAACAGAAGAATATACTGAAGGTTTCAACCCAAAACTGTTTTTTGTGTCTCTTTGCGGGGGTCTGGGTCTTGATCAGGGGTCAGTAATTCAAAATGTGGACACACAGATTTAACTCCACCACCTCCTCGGCATGAACACGATGATTACTTCTCAGCACGTACAGCGCAGACTAGAACCATATTCTCTTGATGACATGCAGAAAACTACAAAATCCACCAAATACCAATCAGTGAGACTTTTGTACTTTTCATTATGGTCCAGACGAGCTGAATTTGTCATTTCTTTCTCCGCAAGAGCATTGTAAGGTTTTTGAGCGATGTTGCAGTCAGTCCTGCAGACTTGAGCATTTCTCACCTGGAGCTTCTTAACGCTGCCAAATTTTGCCACCGAAATAATGATGCTTTCAGAGAAAATGAACCCCCGAAGCTTTTTCTCGGCCTGAAGTCACGGCTGGAGGCTGAAGGAGAATCGGAGGAGTGGAGAGAGAGAGGGAGAGATGAAGGAGTTGATCAATAACTCCTTATGTAGATGTACGAGTAGAACCAGCTCAGTTAATCTTTGAAGCCAAACTCATCAAATATTTGAGCTGTAACAGGTATCCATCTGAGCCTCACTGTGGAGAGTTGGAAAAGACAGACTTTGCTCGAAACTACGAGCTGTCAGTTTGTAACTAGTTACTGTCTTCACCAAATATAATGTGAAAAATAAGTATTTTTCTTGAACTAAGTTGTCTTAAGAAAGTTGTCATTTAATAAATGTAACATTAGTATAATATTTAAAAGTTAGTATTAGTGTACTATATTTAAAAATATATGACGGTGTGTTGGGTCATTGTAGATTAAAAAGAAAAAAAAACAGGTGCGTAAAATGCAGAGAAACAACTCAGAAATTCCAAGATAAAAGTCGTAGATTTACAAGAAGAAAAAGTCAGATATTCTCTGAGATTAAAGTGGAAATTTTGTGAGAAAAAAGTCAAATATTCTCAGAGATTGTGAATGTCTGAATGTTCTTCTCATAAATGTACAACTTTAATCTTGGAATTTCTGAGTTTTTTCTCTGAATTTTACCCTGCACCCAGATCTGTGTTTGGTCTACAGATGCAAGCTAACATCTAGAAGTTGACTTACTCACCATCGTCTTTCAGATGCTGCTTCAGTCAACGTTAGTTAGTCAGCTGAGATGGACAGATAGTTCTCCTGTTAAATCAGGTGCCCATGTTGCTGAGCCAAATTCCATCATCATCATCATGTTACAAGCAGATCAACTCCCTGTGTTTACATTCTCATGTTTTCATGAATAAATTGAACCCTAATGTGTTAAGTGTTGAGCTGGTATGTGATGTGGGAGTCGTATGTGTAAAGGCAGCAGCTGCTCATCATTTCCAGAAACTTGACCTCGGAAAATCAGATCCCTGATTGAGGAGCTGAAATTCGTACTATGAAGGTATCATTTGTGTAAATTAAATATAAAACCCTAAAAATCGTCAACATTCATTTCAAGATCAAAATAAAAACATGAATAATGAATCCTTTTTCTGATTTCCATGTTGTGCTCAAACACAAACTTGGGAAGTTTTGCAATTTGGGTTGAATTTTCCAAACCAATAAGCAAATATAACATGGATTTTCATTGGTTAAAGGTCTGTGTCCACCAAACACGCTTCATTGCACTGAGAGTGGTCATAACACCACTTCCAGAGCGCCTTCTCTGCACTTTTTGTTGCTAGGGTTACGTAAAGCGTCGCTGGGCACTTCCACGTTCCTCCCTATTTCATGTAAACATTGTAAGGTGTTGCTTTGAGATGGGTAGTTCAGCCGACATTAAAGGTATTATCTTTACAACGGAAAGAGATATGGCATCCTGGCGTTAGCAGCAGCGTTTGAACTAGACACTAACATGTCTTGGAGACATAGAGAACAGCCCAGAACAGCTGGTAGTGTAAATAAAGCCAAAATAAGTTTCTCCAGCTGCTCCAGACACACCAACATTGTTGTTAGTTCTTGACTGCGTATGTCCTGCCCTTTCCTCCATTTTGATTGGCTAGCAAGAGAGAACTGACATTGACGAGCCCAGCGCTGTTCTAATAGTTGATTGGGTTGTAACTTGAAGTGCTCTGAGCATTGTGGTAATAAACCGTCTCTCTGAACGCTGAAGCTCATTGTATTTGAGTTAAAAATAGGCGCTGCCAGCACAAAAGCCACATTTGGTGGACACAGGCCCTGAATTCCCTGAAAATGCCATTATTTTAGGTGTTAAATTTGGTGGAGTTAAAAAGTTCCAAGTAAGAAATCTTTGAGTCTGTAGACTGACTGCAACATCGCTCAAAAACTATACAGTGCTCTTGTGAAGGAACAAAATAGAAGTCGTTTAGATTCATTACACAAGCGTCTTTGTGACAAATTCAGCTCATCAGGATGATAATGAAATGTACAAAAGATTCATTGATTGATATTTTGAGGTTTTTGCTTTTCTGCAGTCTAGGCTCTGTAAAGTAATCGTAGGTTTGAAGAACAGATGTAGGCTACGAAGCACTGTTGTTCATTGCTCTGGATAAGAGCGTCTGCTAAATGCTGTTAATGTAAATGTCACGCCACTTTGCACACAATCAAAATGCAATATCAGAGTGTTTTCCTGTTTTCTTCCATATTTCATAGAAATGGAAACTGGGAAAACGATTCGTTATGAATTGTAGTAAAACACACTCCTTTGGAGTTCTGTCTTTTGGTTTTAATTTGGTAGGTGGTTGAAGGAGTGACGGCTGGGTCGGAGTGGTCTCTGACAGCAGCTGCTAGGAGTTTCAGATTTTGGGCGGGTTGTGTGCTGGAGGCTCGGCAGGTGAGCCGGGTTTCATTAGAGTGGAGTGGGAGTCAAATCCAGCGATTTTTGGTGTGAGGAAGGATGAACTGCTTTGCTACAAATGAGCTCCCTCGACTCAAACACTGCACCCTTCTACCCTCACACACTCCATCCCCAAAAACACACTGCATGAAGAGAAACCTGCACACACTCTCACACTTTCATGCACTGCAACTATTTTACTAGTCTGTGTTTAACCCATTCAGCAAAATTAGCATTCAGACATTCTGTTGTGTGATGTTTCTAACACAGACTTTCTTAATATGTAGAAGCACAACATAGACAGACAGACAGACAGAAAGACAGACAGATAGAAATCAAGAAAGAAAGAATTACATCCCTTTAATATCAAAATGACATCTGCAGATGTGCATGACAAAAATAAATACCAAATTAATCATAAATTGTTCAAATTTAGATTTAATATGGCTAAAATGTTAATTGAATTTTAAATTTTAAATATTCAATAAAAGATCAGAAACGAATAATACTAGAGTTGTTAATATCAATCATAATGCTCAGATTAGTGCTCTGTATTCTTAAAGCTGTAATTTATATTGTTAAATATGGTATGATAAATATGGTCACAGCTTTTAATCGCTCTAGTTTAGCTTTTGATTCTATATTTTGAGCATATTTACTTTATTCACTTGTTCTGACTGGGCTCTTTCTGTTCCCCAGATCAAATCTATCTATCATTGTTGCTTAACTTGCATACAATTGTGCATTCGTTGTGTGTAAACAGCCTCTTTTAATTAGTGCAGCAGCCCATTAATCAGTTTAATTGAGTAGAATTAAATGTGGCTAATGTATTTATTGCTATTTTTAAAAGGTTGAATTAATGGTCCATTTTTCATCAAAACTGCAGTACGTGTGCATTATTATTTTTCTTCTTTTTAGATTAACATGCTGAGCACAAATTCTGAGCCATGAATAACGTACAACTCTTACACACACACCTGTCATATCTACAGCTGAATTCAACAGTAAAGCAAATACAAATAGATAGATAGATAGATAGATAGATAGATAGATAGATAGATAGATAGATAGATAGATAGTTTGAAAGAGAGAGAGAGAGAGAGAGAGAGAGAGAGAGAGAGCGAAATAACTAGCTGGAGGTTTTAGGTTTGATTTTATTTGCTTCAGATGAAGAGCAGCTCACTCTTCTATCATTCATAATTCATCAGCTATAACTCTCTCTCTCTCCTCAGGTCACTTCCCACCCTATGTAGTGTACCATGTCAAATAGGGCACACTTTATGTGCACTACGTAGTGTGTAGAGAGCTGTTAAGCTACAACCCCAGCTATTTCCTGAGATGCATACTATCAGATAGAAAAGTATGATAAGAGCACCTTACCTACCATACTATTAAGTGCTTAAGTACACGGCTTGAGCAATAGCTAAGTCAAACACACTATTTAGTTGTTAAAAAGTTTTTGCTGCATGCAGGCAGAGTTCAGCACATAAAGAGATTTTGCTGGTGAACGTTCCACTGCGTGCTCAGAATTTTGGCACAAAATAACACCATACATTTTAAGACAGAAGGCGCGGGCCGTTCAAAATCCCACCTCAGACTCCGACCTGGCACAAGTGTTACCTTTCTGTCATACAATAAATGCATCATAATATACAAACTAGAAATATTGAGCAAATCTAAGCGCCAATGATTTTAAAAAAGCGATTATTCGCCGATTCTGATACTATCTTCGTGCATCCCTACTACTTATGTACTGTATGTTTTTGTGAATGTAAGTTCTACACATGGCAACATGAGTGTAAAACAGTGCTGTACATCCCTAATAGCTGTTGTTTTACACATATGCAAAGGTTATAAATGAAAGCCTTGATCCCTAAATTAATAAATTGCAGCATCTACAGCCTTTAGTACTCAACAACATTGCTGTGCCTTACAGAGAAGCAAACGTCTAATTAAAATTCAGAGTAAACCACAGGGCAGGTAACGACATTCCAAATGAGGTTGACAGAAGGTCTTTAAAGTCGGCCAACGCCGCTGTGCAAACACGTCAGCTGTTTACCAGACGGCTAATTAATTTATCACTCTTAATTACTGGCCACTTACAGTTGTGGAGGAAACAATAAGTGATCCTCGGAGATCCACCTGCATTACACAATTAATACTGTATACAGCAGCAACGCCGGGACAACACAGAACCTGAAGCTACAGCAAAGAAATAAATCACATTAAAGACATACACCAGTCAACCATAGCATTATGAACACTGGCAGGCGAGGTGAACAACATTATAGATAGATAGATAGATAGATAGATAGATAGATAGATAGATAGATAGATAGATAGATAGATAGATAGACACAAAGAAAGAAAGGCTAGATGGATAAACAGAAAGACAGATGGATGGACGGATAAACAGGTGTTTGAGATTGGTGTTGAATTGGCAGAAGTGGCATTTGATTGGCTACTGTGCCCTCATTGCATAACAGTGTGCTCTTGGCAGCTGCCAGAATAGAGTTGGAGAATGGAGTTTAGGGCTGAAACCATTATTGGCTTTGTTTAACTAATTTGACTCGCCACAGCATGCGTCACTTGTGTTTTTAACACTGACGCTCATTAGCAACACACAAAACTTACAGAGGCACGATTATGGCAAGACCTGATCCCTCTGTATGTGAAAGTATTACATGGATAAAAAGTAATTCCTTGGACAAAAACAGAAACAAATGCATAAGTGTGCAAAAATTAATTTTTTTCATGATGTAAGCACACACACTAGTGACTCTCACATGGAACACCATTACTCACTAAAACACTACAGTTTAGTCAAGTCTTCCCCTTTGTTACAGACTAAACTTATATTTTAGCTAATAAATAACAACAACCAGCTTTGGCCAAAATTAGTCCAAATTAGCTCAAAATGACCCAAAACTTCAGTTTTGGGTCAGAAAATATTGTTTTTAATTTTTTCACAACAAATTGATTTTAAAAAATGGTTACTCTATTACAAAAATAATCGATAGCTGACCAAGATAGAAACAAGAATCTGTGTCTGTAACTTACACAAGCTGAACATCACAACACTCTCTACCTCCAAAACACCATCACAACCTGACTGGGATTTGACATGACGCTGGTAAAATGTTGCTTTTCATACATCTTTTAATGTCATTTCTTAATGTTTAACATTTATTTACTTTAAGAGTTTCCTACAGCACAATTCTCACTATTACTGGATGAAACGGCTTGGATGTAGTTACTACTTTTACTCTGTAACTTGTAGTGTACTAACTAGTATATTAATACAGCAGCTTGTAGTGCAGCTTAGATACTTTTATCTGCACACACACCCACACACACACGCACACACACACACAAGTTGTCTTCACTTGTTATTCAGGTGAGGATGGAGCTGCCTGAAGTTATTTCTTCAATCAAGTAAGGCAGAGGAAAGCTGTAAAGGTGGTCATTTACTGCAAATGGACTGCTACAGCGGCATCGGCCGACATAGCTGTGACTAACACACACACATACGCAACACACACACATCACACACTGATGCACAACACCAAAATAAATTGTATATCTAACCTTGAAAATGATGAGAAAGGTCATTAAGACCCAGAGAGACTGACAGCCAAACGAGACTCACTTCCACACTCACTGTTTCATAATTACATCTCTCTCTCTTCATCTCCATTTCCCTCCCCCTCTCCATCACTCCTCCTCTCTCTCTCTTTCTCTCTCTCTCTCTCTCTGACTAACATTGTCTCCACCTTCACCTTTTTCTCTTTCCTCCGCCTCCTCATTCATTTTCAGCAGAGTTTGGTGTGAGTTTTGAGGTGGGTTTGTGGAGTGCCCTGTACTGCATGTGATCTGCTGCCAAAAATCACTTCTCAGTCGAGAAATGATAAACACCTTCACCTTTAATGATGGAGGAAGTGCGGAGGCAGGGAGATTAAATACTGTTGCATTGTGGGGAGAAAAGAGACTTAGACTTTATTTACTTTATTGACTTTATTTATTTATTTACTTTACTTAATAGACCTTATTTAACAAATCAGTACCTTAATATTAACCCATTCATTTCATCTATAGACAGATAGACATACAGACAGAAAGATAGATAGATAGATAGATAGATAGATAGATAGATAGATAGATAGAGAGACAGAAAGAGAGTGAGCCAGAGAGAAACAGAGAGGAAAAACAGGCAGAAAGAGAAAGACATTGGCAAGAAAGAGAGAATGAGAGACAGACATACAAAAAAGAGAGATGGAGAGAATGAGAGATTAACAGAGAGAGGAAACACTCAGCGAGAGAAAGAGAGGCAGATGGAGGGAGAGAGAGGACACTAACTCCCTAACTGTTACACTACCAACCGCCCGAGAACTAACCATCATCTACCCATGGGTTATGAGCCCAGCACACCTCCACAGCAGCACTCTGCTAGACCAGCACACCTACATGGGCCTCGAACCCACAGCCCCCGGGAGGTCAGTGCCTTATCCATTAGACTACAAACACATGTGAGGACAGGGAGGTGGATCTACAGGAGCTCTCTCTTTCCACCTCTACTTCCTGTGGAAAACCAAGGCGACGCGATTCGCAGCTGCAAGCATGTGACGAGTGAGCGAGGTGAAAAGAGTCACGCAGCGAGGAGATTTACACTCTCTCCCGAATAAAAGACACATTTGGAATAATCAAAGACAATGTCCTACAATTCCGGACGCTGTGCGAGAGAAATTGTGGTCACGGTGAGAAGGCGGAGATGAGGAAAAAGGGAAAACAACAGGCAAAAGATGAACCGAGAAATCTGAACAATTCCAGAGCTGCTGGGGGTTTGATAAGAGTGTGTGTTTGTGTGTGTGTGTGAAGTGTGAGCCTGCCGTAAAATAGCCGTCCCACGACTCAACGAAAAAGAGGGAGGTGAGGGTCAGGGTCGGGGGTTCGGATTTCAGCTCCAGTGCTGGCCTTTATGGTTGACACGGCAACCGCACACCGCTCTTCATCATGCAGTTTTAAACGCGTTTAAAATCTTTTCATTTTTCTCTTTTATTCTGAACTTCATTTTATGCTTTATGCTAATATTTTGTATCTTCCGCTCTATATTTCTCTTTGCTGTGGATTGTTCAGTTTTTTGTTATTAGGATTTGTATATATTGACACGGCTGAATATGTTTTACTGTATGTTCTAGAAGAGGGATTTTCTACTGGAGCAGTTGGTGGCTTAACGGTAGGGTGTTTGCCCCATGATCAGAAGATCGCAGGTTCGAATCCAGGGCCGGTAAAGTTACCACTGAGGTACTCATGAGCAAAGTACTGTCCCCAAGCACTGCTTGTGGTGCACTGTGTGCTGTGCTGTGTTCCCAGTGACAAATAATCACTCAGTTTCACTTGGTTCTGTCCCAGAAACCACCATTCAGACTAAGCAGTAGCCTGCGGCCCACTGTGTGCGTGTGAGTATTTTTAAATATTTGTATTAAATTCATTATTCATAAAGATGTCCAGATCATCTGGAAATGTTTTGAAAAATTAATGAAGGGAAATAGTTTTTAAAAAGTGATGTCCGTAGTGAAACTGTCCAACAGATCAACCGCAATGCCGCTGTGGACCGTCGGTTGAAATTCCCTGATCTAACAAATTTGAATATAGTGAAAAAGGTCATTAATTGTCAAAATTTAATTCCAAAATGTAAACGCCATATGTGCTACAATTCTTTTATGAAAAGTGAAATTATTTTCCCACCAACAATATGTCTGAAGCTGCTGGAAGGTTTCAAGGACAGCGTTTAGTAAATCGTTTTGGTCTTTTGTAATCATGAAGACTGTTGAAAGGCCAGTGGTCAGAGTAAGCGGAGAAGTGGAACACACGAGTGGTATGTAGAGTAAGAGAGAAAAGTCGGATCTGGAGGTTGTATTGTTTTATGTGTATTAAAAACAGCAGCTTTGTTGTCTCCTGTAGTGGGTAGTAAGTGAAAGTGACCCATTTAAAGTGGTATAAATAAGTGTTGTAATTGAATTAGACCCGACGCCTGGTGACAGATAAAGGTGTCTGCTGCATGCAAATAGATACAAACGACTGGGGATGTAATGGATGTGGCCTAAATTTCCATCTTCCCCCAGCAGCAGCTCACAGCACAGAACAGAACACCGTTCACGTGGATGGTTCCGGATAGACCTCTCCCTGGACACAGATCTACAGTAGCTCTGGAACATCTCTGTTGATGGAGGTCTTTAATGAAACAAGTCACTGCGGGACTAAAGTGCTGTAGAAGCTGTAAAACTAAATAAAGCCACTACTAAAGTATTTAAAAATGACAGATTTACAGAAAACATTCAATTTGCCAGATTCAAAAATGAGTTCGTACTTCCTTTCTCTCTTTCTGTTCACTCTCTCTTGCTGGCCCTCTGTCTATCTCTTTATTACCCTTTATCTCTCTTTCTCATTTCTCTCTCTTGATCATATATATCTCTCGCTCTCTCTCTGTAATCTCTCTCTCATCTCTCATCTGTCTGTCTCTTTCTCATATACAGTATATCGTTCTCTCTCTCCCTCTCGCTTTCTCATTTATATCTCTCACTCTCTCTGTAGTCTCTCTCTTCCTCAGCTGTGTCTCACTCTCTTTGTCATCTCTCTCTCATCACCATCTCTCTTTCTTATTTCTATCTCTCATTTTTTCTAATCTCTCTCTCTCTCTCTACATTTCTTTTTCTGTATCTCTGTTTCTGTTTTCTTTCACTCATGTTCTCTATCCCTATCCATCTCTCCTTGTTCCTGTCCCCCTCTCTGTCTCTCTAAACATCTTTCTATACATATATATATATATATATCTCCTTTTCTCTATCTTTCTCTCTATACATCCTTTTTTGCCTTTGTTTCTCTCTCTTTTTCTGTCATCTCTCTAATGTCTCTCTCTTTCTCATCTCTCTCATCTATCTCTCATCTCTTTCTTGTCTCTCTCATCTCTCTTTCTCTCTCTCACATCTCTTTCCTCCCTGTCTCTCGTTTCTCTCTCTCTTTCTCTTTCTCATCTCTCGCTCTCGCTCATATCTCCCTCATGTCTCTTTCATTCTGTCTCTTATGCCTCTCTCTTTCTCATCTGCCCTTCTCATCTCTCTCATTCTTTCTTTTTTTCAACCTGTTCTCTATCTCTATATGCATCTTGCCACCCCAGCTCTCTCTCTCTCTCTCTCTCTCTCTCTCTCTAAAGCTGACCTTGAGTGTGTCCTTCATGCTCTCTGTCCGTATTTCAAAGGCAGGTCTCTATGTATGTTAATGTCTTGAGTACTGCAGCGAGGAGAAACACAAACGTTGCTCTCACGTTGCTTCTTCTCCAGTTGATCTTTATTGTTTGATTGTGGAGCATCGAGAGCCTTATATTCATTATCTGTCATCATATTCATTTCTATGCTAATGAGAATCTCGCCGCTGCTGGAATTCTACTTCAGCGCTCCACCACGGAGGAAGCGGCAATCAGCTTTTGTTTGTTTGTGGGATTCTCTTTCTGTTTATTTGGCATCTGGTGAAGACATTTCTAGACGTCCACTGATTGTGTGAGATATGTTTAAAAAAATAATAATAACAACACAATAATAATGCAACGTTGGATCAGGATCACAAGATGGCTTTCTTACAATGGCCGAGAGAGCGAGTACAGTGCAGTTCAACATCAAAAATACACTGTGAAGCAACAAAACATATCCATGCATTATCCAAACCACTTAATCCCAGCTGGGAACTAAGCCTACCCTGGGACCATACGGGCACAAGGCGGGGAACAACCCTGTGCAAGCACGAACCGTGATGGAGCAGTGGGCAGCTTTTTGGCAGCTGTAGCAGTAGCTTGGAGATGGTATCTTGCTCATGAGTACCTCAGTGGTACCTTTAAAGATCCGGAACTTGAACCAGCTCCAACTTCTTAACACTACCAAATAACCCCAAGTTTTATTTAGTGGCACTCATCATTATCTACATGGAATTTCCCCAGAAATAGAGTGAAATAAGTGTGTGTGTGTGTGTGTGTGTGTCTGTGTGTGTGTGTAGACGGGGGTTGATTGCAGCACTAAACATAAAGATTTGACTCCGCTGCCCACCGTCTCGAGCAGCTCCTTGCCAACATCTCCATCATCTAAAGCCTGATATTTTCTCAGCACGCCGAGCTGCTTCTCCCTCCTTCCTTCGCTCATTCTCTCGCTCTTCCTCTCTCTCTCTGTAATTATTTCAGTGGCACTTGTGCTCCTCAAATTGAAAGAATGAATCTCAGCCTATATTTCCTGTGAATCGCCTCGTTTAAAGGCTTTTTATACATTTAATAATGCGAGTCATTTCCTGGGGAGGCAGAAACATCTGTTCCCAATTGAGGAGTTTGCTGACGAGGAATAATGATTTTTTCATATTATAATTTAGGACAGAATGGGTGTAAATGGTGCAGCGACGGTAGCGCTACGAGTCGCCGTGGTGGTGTTGGGGGGCCGAGTGGGAAGAGCGAGTGGGGGAGACACGCTGCCGGTTTCCCCTCAATACCTCCACTCTTCACCTCAAGAGCTTTTATCAGTTATTTGGCCACCTGTTCAGCGAGGACTTGATGTGTGTGTATTTTTGGATGGTAGAGCTGCACACTACGGAGACCCTAGGGGACAAGTGAGGAAAAATACAAATAAAAGATGTTTTTAGATATTGAAGAACTGAAGAATCCGATTTTTAAAACGGATAGTGGATCAATGAGCAGGACACACATTTTTGACATTGTGACTGTGTTTTGGAGACAAGTGAGAAATATAAATAAACGTGAGTTTTGGATGTTCATGAGAAATCATCATGTGCTTATCAGACTGTGTTGTATGGTCACAAGAAAGTAACGGGTGCTTATTTGAAAATAACATGCTTAAGAGAAACCATCAAGTGCTCACGCGCAGTCCGATCACGTGACCGACACGAGGACCCAGAAGGAGTCGGCGTGTTTCGGGAAGTATAAAAGGAGGCTTTTTTCTCATTGAGTCACCTGCCCAACTCTGATTTCGGTCAGCATCAACTGTGAGTAATTTGGTTATGGCCTCGATTGAGTGTGTGTCCGATAGAACGTGGATTCTCGTGGGAATCCTTGCTCTTCGTGTAAGAGAGATCCTATATCAACTCACGTGGTTCTCCTACCTATTCACGTCTCACTCTGCGTTTGGGTGAACCATCCACACTACACGCGCTAACGGCTAACGACTAGCATTTTGTCAAATCCTAACCAGATCCCTGATAACCGGATAGAAAGTATTACATTGTAACAAAAACTATTAATGCTCATGATAAAGTATCAAATGCTTGATTTGGGCCGACATGGTGGCGCAGTGGTTAGTGCTGCCACCTCACAGTGAGAAGGTCCTGTGTTTGTTCCAAAGGCACGCAACGTAAGTTAATTGGTGACTCTAAATTGGCTCCGTAAAGTGTGAATGTGAGTGTGATTGTGTGTTTGCCCTGCGGTGTGTTGGCGTCTGCCCAGGGTCGGTCCATACCTCGCGGCCGTGGTTCCCGGGATAGGCTCCAGTCCCCCCGCGACCCTAGTTGAGATTAAGCGGTTCAGATGATGAATGAATGAATGAATGAATGAATGAATGAAAACAAGCTTAAACTCTTGGCAGCCCTCAGAGGCCTCTGATAGTAAATTAAACTGCTCAAATTATCCCTTTATTCTGATTGTAAAGTTGTTAAATAGAGTATACTTTTGGGAATGATCTGCTCACGGCAAACATCATACCGTGCTTCTAAGCCTTAACAGTTGAACTCAGCTTGACTGAAAGATCATTGGAATGGAGTTGATTTGAGGTTGATTTGGAAGTGAATTTTGGCTGATTCTACGTTGCATGGTGGTAAGATCAGCGTGGTGATGTTGCCGTCCCGAGCAGCTCCAGCGTACAGGGTTTTGAGGAGATCAGCTGCAGCAGTTGAGCAGCTCGTCCGTGCGCTTCATTATTATAGTGAGTGTTGATGGCGAGCAAAAAGCTTTTAACAGCAACATCATCTCCACATCACATACTGCAGCTACACTGATCATAAATCTACACCATAACACACACACACACACAACACACACACACACAGCTATACTCCTACACACACACACTATACTCCTACACACACACACACACACACCCCTATACTCCTACACACACACACACCCTATACTCCTACACACACACACACCTATACTCCCTACACACACACACACACACACACCCTATACTCCTACACACACACACACACACACACACACCTATACTCCTACACACACATACCTGTCTCCTACACACACACACACACACACCTATACTCCCTACAGACACACACACACCTATGCTCCCTACACACATACCCTATACTCCTACACACACACACACACACACCCTATGCTCACACACACACACACACACCTATGCTCCCTACACATACACCTATACTCCTACACACACACACACACCCCTATACTCCCTACACACACCCCTCCCACACACAGCTATGCTCCCACACACACACACACACACACAGCTATGCCCCTACACACACACAGCTATGCTCCTACACACACACACACACACCTATACTCCCACACACACACACACACACCTATACTCCCTACACACACACACACACACAGCTATACTCCTACACACACACACACACACACACCCTATACTCCTACACACACCCTATACTCCTACACACAGCTATACTCCCACACACACACACACACACACACACCTTCTCTCCTACACACACACACACACAGCTATACTCCCTACACACACACACACACACACACACAGCTATACTCCTACACACACACACACACACACACACACTATACTCCTACACACACACACACACACACCTATACTCCTACACACATACAAACAAACCAACACACACAGACCATCATTTCAAATGTAACACAGCCATACAGATACACACACATTCTCTCTCTCTTATCCTTCCTGCTCTCTCTCTCCCTCTCTCTCTCTTTTCCCTTTTTTCTTTCTCTTTAAATCCCTTTCTCTCTGCCTCTCTCTCTCTCTATCATCTATAACCCTCTCTCTTTCACCCTCTCTCTCTTTTGTCCCCTTCCTCTCTTCTTTCTTTCTTTCGTTCTTCCTTTCTTTCTCCCACTCTCTCCTCTCTCCATCCTTCTCTCTCTTCCTTTCTTTTGCCCTCTCTGTCTCACCCTCTCTTCTTTCCTTCTCTTTCTTTCTCTCTTCTCTCGCCCTCTCCACACCTCTTCCTTTTAAATGCTCTTTCTCTTCCTCTTTCCTCCCTCCCTCTGTCTTTTCCCCTCTCTGTTCTTCACACTCTTTCTTCCTCCTTTCTCCCTCTATCTCTCTGATTTTATCTCTTCCCCCTTTCCCTTTTTCCATGTTTATTTCTTTCCACCCCCGCTCTTCCCTTTCACTCTCTCCTGACTCTTTTCTCCCCACCCTCTCTCTCTCTACCCATTTCTCTCCTCCCTCCTTCTCTCCTATTTTCGCCCTTCTCTCTCGCTCTCTCACCCATCCCCTCTCTCCCTCTCTGTCTTACGGTCCTCTCTCTCCTCCCATTCTCAATCTTTTAATCGCTGTATCTACTCTTATCTCTCCCCCTCTTTCTGTTCCTCCTTCCCTCTATTTCTTTCGCTCCTTTCCCTAACCCTCTCTTTTCCCTTTCTCTCTCCCCTCTTTCCCTATCCTCCTCTGTCTTGCCCTCTCTCTATCTGTCCCTACCTACCCTCTTTCTTCCCTTTTCTCTCTCTCTCCCATGATCGCTTTCTCTTTCGCCCTCTTCTCCACCACTTTCTCTCTTTTGCTTTCTCAGTCCCTCTCTCTCTCTCTCTCTCTCTCTCTCTCTCTCTCTCTCTCCTCCCTTCTTCACTTGGCTTGCTGGTTAAATTACTGCAGTTCTCCAGCAGAAGCTAAACTGCACCTACAGGCTTGACTGCAAAGGTCAACAAGCTGCTTAAAATGAAGAATAGCATAGGACAGACCAGAATAATCTACTCTCCCATCTCTCTCTTTCTCTCGCTCCCTCCCTCTCTCTCTCTCCACCGTCTCCACATCCCCCCATTCCGCATCTTCCCCACCTCGCCGCGATGTACTGCTGTCCTGAGTGCTTTCGACAAAGCAGAAGAATGTACTCGGCCAAACCGCTGGAGTGTGAACCCTCTCTGTCTCTCTCTCTCTGTATTTATTTGTGTGTGCTCCCTTACACTCCAACTATATTCCTCGCATATTTTTTGGTCTTTTAGGAATTCACCCACTAAACTTGTGTTTACTTTCTTGCTTTCTCTTATTATTCCTTTTTCTCTTTTTGTGTGTCTGTTTGTGTGAAGAAGAAGAGGAGGAGGAGGAGTGTGAGGTGAATACCAAGCAGCGCTCCTCCCGGCTCCGATACTGTGAGTAACGGGAACAAAATGAACAAACGACATTGATTTGTCATTCCATTTTATATACTCTGCTCCTGTTCGCTCGGTCCGGCTCTCATCAGCAGCACTGCTTATGCATCTACACCTCTCATCACCTCATCTCTCCTTCTCGCTGTCTGTCTCTGACTTAAATAAAAATGGTCACTTCCTTCCAAAAAAAAAGGGAAACCCAAAACTTGCAAATGACCCAGTGATCTAGCCATTGTCATGACATTTATCAGAGGGTCTTATCCAGAGTGACTTCCAAATTCTAATTTCAGGGACATTCTCCCTGCAGCAACTTGGGGTAAAGGATCGTGCTCGGGGACTCAATGATGGTAGTGCTGGAGGTAGGACTCGAACCCATAACCTCTTAGGTGAATATCCTAACCACTAGACCACCATTAGCCCCAGTATGGTTTCAATCCATTAACCTCTGGGTTATGAATCCAACATGCTTCCGTTGCACCACTGTGTTAGATAAACACCCCAGATGGGACTCGAGCCCACAATCGCTGGCTCAGGGATCACAATTTGGCCACGTGTCAAAGTTGCTCAAATCATTATTTATTTACTTATATTTCCAACTCATGATTAACTTTAAGAACAAAGGGCTCACTTGCCAGGTGCCATGGTAACCAGGTAATCAGTGTTATTCACTTCACCAGTCCGTGGTCGTAATGTTGTGGTTGACTGGTGTATTGTGCCATTTTAATATCACAGTAAGTTGCTGATGACCGAGTCGTTTAGTCAAATTTGCTCCTTACTCACTTGATCATTTTATTTGCTTTTAGTAATAAATGTTGACCCGTTGTATAATAAGACTGTCAGGTGTCACGGTAACCAGATAATTGATGTAATTCACTTCAGCTGTAACTGGTCATAACGTTATGGTTGATTGGTGTATTGTGGTCTTTTAATATCACATAGACGTAGTGTTAATGGATCAGGTTGCCAGTTCGAATCCCAGGACCGGTAAATGTACCACCGAGGCACTCATGAGCAAGGTTCCATCTCCAAGCACTGCTCCCTGGGTGCTGCACATCCACTGCCCACTGCTCCTTCATGGATGAGTCAAATGCAGCAGTCACATTTGGTTGTGGTGTGCTGTGTTCACAATGGCAAATAATCACTCACTTAAACTCAAAGTTTGCATTAAGTTTGTGACAACACCACCATGGTGGAGCTCATCTCTGGGGGGAGTGATCAGTATGTGTAGCGGGACAAGGTAAAGTGAGTGATTATTTGTCATTGTGAACACACCACAGCACACAGTGCTCCACAACCAAATGTCTAACCAAATTTTGTGATGTTGTGATCTCAACTATTAACGCAAATTCAACCAATCGCCATGAAGTCATTACTACCGTGTAATTTTTGACCAATCATTGTCATTTCCTGAAAAATGTTGAGCCAACCGTCAGCGAACTCAAGATGCAGGAAACATGTATGAATAAAAACACCTCATATTTACCTTCAAAAATGACTAACTGATTAATGGTTGATAAAAACAATATGGTTTTGTTCCTTCATTTTAATTAATAGTTAAAGAATCACTATAAAAGGGACAAAAAAAATCTGCAATTTTGACTTGCTTCTGAAAAGCAAGTCAACATCAGAAATCTTAGGCTGCAACAATCTAAAAAAGACTCTGTGAAATCCTGGAGGGACTCCATTATGACCACTGACAGGTGACACTGATTACCTGGTTACCATGGAGCATGGCATTTTTATTACTTTTAACCAGTCCAGGACTGGAACCTGCGACTTTCCAATCAGGTGCCAACTCCTCACCCTTTACCCTACCTCCTGCCCTGAAAGGTTGCACCGAAATGTTGTCATTCAGTTTTGTTGTATATGTTACAATCCAGATATTCAATATTAACAATGTAAATGAAATGATTAGCTAATAACATGTCAGAAATGCATCTTCACCTCTCCTTACTTCCTCTCTTTAATTCTCTCATGAAGACGCCGTCACTTACCTCCAAAAAGGGAAAACTAAAAAGTTGCTGATGACATTTTTCTAATCAAGTGTGAGCAACGTGGAATTAGTGAGAGGAAGTCAAGAGTGTATCTAATTTATTTATTAAGCTAAGAGCCCAGCGTGTGGGGGAAACAGAGGGATTATAAAGACGACAACAACAGCATGATGTTGCCCCCTAGTGTCTGCTGCAGGACCGGGTTGTGTTGTCCTCGCTCTCAACACTAGTGAGACTGATATTTCTGATCATTGTGTTTTGGTAGGAACATGTGTCGAGTTCACAGTGAACAATGTGTGTGTGGAAATAGTGCTGAGATTTGGGAGGAGTGAGAATGAGAATACTCTTTATTTCCACATCTAACGCCGTGAGAAGAAGAGAAAACCTGGCTGCAGAGTATGAATTCCAGCTCCCTGCGCAGGGGGTTCAACATCTTTGGAAGTCCAATTTTTTGGAAGTGATGAGCAGCTACTGCACTTATATCTACAGCTCCCACATCACATCACAGCTTAACATTAGGGATTGTTGGTGTGAAGTGAGTGATTAGTTGACATTGTGAACACAGCACAACGCACCACAACCAAACGTGAGCTACATTAGCAACATTATGTTAGTGTTGCTAACGTTAGTGTTGCCGACATAGTGTACATTAGCAACTAACATAGTGTACATTAGCAATTAACAGTAAATGTTAGTAACTAACATAGTGTACATTAGCAACTAACATAATCTTCCTTCATGGGTGGAAGTGGACTTGTAGTGTCATAGTTTTACATTAACAGAAGAAAATGCTCAATGTTTCAACGCCCAAAATTTATTTTTTTGTCTTTATGGAGGTCTGGGTCTTGATTGGTGGGATCAGACCCCACAGTATCCCCCCAAAATTTAACCAAGCTGAGCTCACACTCACAGTGGCTAAAGAAAATGAGTGATGCTACTATTTTTCTCTCTTTACAAAGATTTTCAAGTAGCAGGTGTTTGTGATTGGTGTTGAACTGGAAGACGAGGCATCTAATTGGCTACCGTTCTCATTGCATCACAGTGCGCTCTTGGCAGCTGCCAGATGGAGTTTAAGGATGGAGTCAAGAATGCGTGTGTGTCCATATTTATCAAAATGCATGACTCTTAAATACCAAGTGAAAAGAACTTACACATCTGAGTGTAACTTACACAAACTGAACATCACATCTCCCTCTACCTCAAAAACATCATCATAGTCTGACTGGGATTTACACTGTTCAAATGTTGAGCTTCATGCCACTTTTAGCATCATTTCATGTTTTATCTCTTTTTGTTTTAACAGTATCCTACAGCAAAATGAAGCAGTTTGGATGTAGTTATTTATGTAGCTTGTAGTGTAGTGACTACTATATTACAACAGCAGCTTGTAGTGGAGCTCACCTACGGCAAGGGCCTGTGTCCACCTTAACATTTTTAATGCTGAGACTGGTCAAAACCTCACTTCCAGAGCGCTATCTCTGCGCTTCTCTCAGCGCTTGTTAAGTTACGTACGGCGTCATCGGGCACTTCCGCGTTCGTTCCTATTTCGTGTAACATTGTAACGTGTTCCTTTGAGAGCAGTAGTTAAGCCGACATAAAAGAGATTATCTTTACAATGGAGAGAAATCTTGGCAATGTTTGAACTAGTTAGTTTCTCCAGCTGTTCCAGATACACTGCCATTGCTATTAGTAAGTTCATGACTGTGTATGTACCACCCTTCCTCGATTTTGATTGGCTAGCAAGAGAGAAGTGACATTAACGGCCCAGTGCTGTTCTAAAAGTTGAACGGATATTAACCAAACGTCTTCGCCGTGTCTTTTTCCCCACTGGAGGCACTTAGCGCTCTGAACGCTGAAGCTCATAGGATTTAAAAATAAAAATAAAAACTCTGTTTGTTGGACACAGGCCCTTAATCGTCGGAAGGTTGTAGCTTGAAAAGCTACCGTTTCAAATTATCTTCAGCAACACTGTTCACACACACACTGACACACACCTCAGCAGCTTACTTCCCTGGAGGAAAATAGTGACAGAGGTGTGAGATCATGAGTCTGCTCCTAATTCTCTACTTCCATCTGCTTAACAGATTGCTTCAAATGTGACTGCAGGTGGACCCTTCTGCCTTTCGCACTAACCTCTCCTTCCCTCATTCTCTCTCTCTCTCTTGCCTCCATCCCTCACTTCACCCGTATGAGCCGTGATGCAGTAACCACAAATAAAAAGCGCCGAAGGGAATCCATCACATGCTTCCAAACCATCACCGAGCATCATCCTAAAGCGACACTCATCCCCCGCATCTGCCTGCCGCGGCCCCGACCAGCTGTGATTTGTGTTCAATAGCGTGTGAAGGCGTGTGGTGGTGGTGGTGGTGGTGGGGCGCTCCTCTCATCCTCCACCACCCTCGCTAAAAGCAGCGTTGCGGCGTCTCGTTGCCAGATGTGGATTTATAGTGGCGGCGCTGCTGCTTAGAGCAGGTGTTTAAGCACCGCTCAGGCTGCTGTTTATAACTCGTAACGCCGAGATGGAAAGCTCCGGGGACGAGGAGAGGGGAGTGGTGGTTGAGGGTGACGGAGGGGCGAGGTGGCCCCTGAGTGAGTTTGATGAGGGATGGGGGCTACAGAGTGCTCAGTTTTGGTGTTAGGAGTGTTATGAGTTATGCAGGGCGGCTTTCTGTTTTGTTGTCCTGAGGACATGGGAGTAAATTATGAGGAGGAGAGGGTTTGGAGGGAGGGTAAGGCTTCAATAATCACAACTGGCCAAAAATAATCCCAAAATATTACCATCCCAAAATACAACTACATAATACTAAAATTCCAAAATTTCCAAATGCAAAATCTTTAAAATATCAAAACACAATATAAAAAAATTCCCAAATATGAAAACTCCAAAATACAAAAATTCTCCAATACAAAAACTCAAAAATACCAAAATTCCAAAATTCCAAAACTCCAAAATATAAAAATACAAAAACTCCAAAATTTCAGAATTCCCAAATACCCAAATTCCAAAATACAAAAATATCCAAATATGAAAACTCAAAAATACAAAAACCTCAAAGTAACTCCAGCAGAACCAGATTTAATCCCACAGTTTTCAAGCCAAAGTTATGATGTTTATGAAACAGGAGAAATGCTCTTTGATTTCAAATATTTTGGAGTCTAGTAACAGTCATGGTTACCATGAGAACACAGTATATGCTGTGACTATTGCGTTTGTTTAATAATTTTTTTGCATTTTGATTGTGGCTTTTGCTTTTGTGTGTGGATTTTGGGTTGAACTGTCAGAACCATGTGATGAGTCATGAACTCTTCATCAACAATAAATTCCCATTTGATGGTTACATGTTAAAGGCAGGTCTCCAAATTACTCACGTTGATCAAAGTAACCCATCTTAAGGTCATTTCAGTATCAACTGTAACTATAAGTTTATTTGTTATAAAATCTGAAGCGCTGTTGAAGTCGAAGCTGAGGCTCTGAAGACAGTTCCTGATTTGAAGCTAGATGATATTAAGGACTCAATTCTTTTATTTTTGACTCCCAGTCCTATTGGTAAAAGAATCCGAGAAATTTACTTCCGTGCCTGAAGTGTGCCCTGTACGTGGAGTGAGACAAGCTTTGGGCATTTTTTCCCACTGGCACGGAGCTCCGCCCAACCCGCCGGGTGCGTCAGCCTCGGCCCTAACGATGGAAAAACGAGCGAGCGAGCGTCTGTTCTGATCAGCTCGGACAATCAGGCACCGCTCCGACACCGACGGTGACAAATATGGCTTTTAATATCCTGCCGCACAGAATTAATTGCATTGTGCTGGAAATTGAAGTGGCGTCAAGGGGAGCGTGGCACAGAGCAACAGTTGCCACGGCAATTAAGGCCAGGCAGGACGCTGCGATGGAGATGCTGTCCAAAAATCACACACGGAAAGCCGAGTTGAGGACAAACTGAAGCGCTGCTGAGTCTCAGAGACCCAGTGGTGGGGAAGATACTTTTAAACGGAAGCTGTTCAAATCTACAAGCTGCTTCTGATTGAAAGTATGAGGGAGTTTTCACACTTGATCTCATTCAGCTTTTGAAACAAACTGTTCGATTATATAGCATTTTGTGACCACCAGGGTGACCAGATGTCCGCTTTTCCCCTGGACATGTCCTCTTTTTAAGAGCTAAAAAACGCATCTGGTCGGGATTCTAAAATCGTCCAGGGTTTCATTCTACCTCAGCCTCGAAGAGTCTTATGTTAGATTTGTGTTGTGTTTCCCTGGGGCTTTCCCAAACTAGTAACTTAACCCTCTAAAGTTTTAAACTAAACATGGTACGATACCACTTTTTAATGTCCAATACCAATATTGTAAATTTGGATATTGATACAGTAAAAATCCAATACAGTCTCTGAGTCTTTTTTAACAGAAAATAATGCTTTAAAAATGTCTGAATTCATGACTGAGATTATTCTGTTCTACTTAAGGAAATACTTGATGTAAATCCTGTTTTCCTACTACAACAATGTAATAATTACACACCCATATGTATATGCTAAATGATTTATTATTAAAATAACAACTCAAACATGATTCCTTTAAACACAGTTGTGTCATTTAGTGACGCTCCCTAATCCTGCGGCGCTAAAAGCATCAGGAACACAGAGATTGTGAGTGAGAGCTGGTGTTGTTGAAATTAAACAGTATAATGGTGTGATGTGCTTTTGGGCTTGTAGTGTGTTGTGCTGCTTGTTCTGCTCATTGTCATATCAATATGTAGGAATTAGTGTGAATGTTGAACAATAAACCAGCTTCACCACAGTCACACTTCCCATCAAGAACCAGGTGAACATGCAAGCATTTACAGATCAGCTCCACAGATTGGCCCAGTGCCACCGATACCTGATCCAGTTGTTAGAGTCGTTATCAGACTGATATCTCATCCACGTATTGGGTCAGTGCCATCTCTAGTTTAAACAACATGAATTTAATTCATTCTTTCATTATCCGAACCTCTTAATCCCAACTGAGGTCGCGGGGGGACCGGAGCCTATCCGAGGAACTCGAACCCAGAAGCTTCTCTCTGTGAGGCGGCAGTGCTAACCACTGCACCACCCTGCCACTCTATGAATGTAATATTAAAGGCATATGTTACATTATGATAATAATGTAGGGAAACTGTGAGACAAAAAATAAACAAAAAGTCCAAAAGCTAAATAATTGCTCATTAATTGTAATCAAGGTAAAATGTTCAATTAATTGTGATAATGATTTGAGGTGATAGCACACAGCCCTTTGTTATAAATATACTATATACCTGTAGAAAGAACAAATGCACTTAACAGTAAATATTAAACATTTTACAGCATGTGGTTTATGAGAAAATGTGTCATGCAAATATGTTTTCTGTGTGCTTTTTCATGGGTGAAGTGTGAAAGTGGGGTTAGAAGGCAGATTCCGACTCTGGCCTCTTCACTGCTTCTCCCCAAAACACCCCAAACGCCCCAGGCTCGGCCCCCGGACTCATACTTCCATAAAGCTGCTCCTCATTTATGGCACAACTATTTTTTCGGGCAAAAAGTGGGTCAGTGTGAGCATAAATATTGCAGCATTTTTGTGGGGGAGTTGGGTTGGGGGGCATGACTGCACAGCTCCGTGCCCTCCAGAACCAGCAGCTGCCCCTCGCCAGGGCGAAAAGGCAGCTACGTCAATGCTTCCTGTCTGATGTGAGCTGAAGAGACGTGAGCGCGCCAGCTTGCGCTTTTACAGAAAAGCTTTCAGTTTCATGTTTTTGCTCAGATTTCGTGAGTTGATCTGAGAGAGATCAGAAAACGACAAGAACGGAAACGACTGAAGGAACAACGGGTCCAGTTTCTTGGGAGGTGTCGTCATCACAAATTTTCACTTTCAGGCAGCTGGAAATAAAGGCCGTCATGCAAACAGAGGTTAGGGTTCCAAAAAGTTATGCATCGTAAATGAGAAACACACTTATGTAGTTTTAGCCATTTGTGGCAGTTGTGAGTGATTATTCATCATTGTGAACACAGCACATTGTGCACCAAAAGCACATATACACTCACTATAGTATAAAACTTATAAGAAGATTTGCTGTATTTTATGTAAAGTATTTTAAGATTCTTAACCTGAGACTTCTAATTTCTACAAAACGTAACTCTAAATTCTATTATTTGATTTGTCTCAGGATGGTTTAAGGTGCATTTCACTACGTGTTTTATAACTACATGTGGAACAAATAAAGATTCTTGAATCTCACTTCAGAACTGTTTTTCCTGCAGTGGTGTGTGTGTGTGTGTTTCAGGTTGATTACAGGTGGGAAAGCTGCACTCTTCAGACCTCCTCATCATCATAATCACCATTATAACATCATCTAATTCCATTCTTTAGAATTTGAAGTGCACACATTACACACTCCTCACTAAAGCACATTTACAAGTGCCAGTGGTTCAATCTGAGAAAAAATAGTAATTGTTATGAGAATAATACAAATCATAAGATAAATTATGACAACAAACCTTGACCACAAGCTTAACCAATCAGGATTTTTCACAGGGTTTGATTTGTGCGAATTTGCAGTTGTGATGATGTGTTGCCTACTTGCAGGCAGAAATCAGATTATGATTATAATTTGTTTGATTAGGCAAAATGTTTGCATGATGTTGACTAAAAAGAAAAACAGATTAGATGAAGCTCAAGATGGTGGACGATTATGCATCGACGCAGTGGCAGAACACAATCGATCATGCCCCCCCATGTCCGAACAGCCCCCACTGTGGAGTGTTTTAAGTCTCGTCTTAAGACCCACTTTTATTCTCTGGCTTTTAACACGGCGTGAGTTGTGTGTTTTTTATCCTTTCTAGTTATTTTACCATACCTTAGTGTTTAGTTTTATAGTAATGTTCTTATTTATTTTACCAGTTTTATTGTTTATTGCTCCTAAGTGCAGCACTTTGGAAACTGTTTTAGTTGTTAAAATGTGCTATATAAATAAAGTTGGATTGGATTGATGATCGTAATCGAATCGAATCGTGAGACCAGTGAAGGTTCACAGCTCTAATCAGCATAAAATATTGTCTCATATCGATCGCTGGCTCCTGGGCCGAATCGGATTGAAATTGTATCGTAGCAGTCTTTGTGAGATGCACAGATGCTGAACGGTTGTCTGTTGAATCAATATAATATTGTGTACCTGAGTACCTCAGTGGTACCGCTCCATAGATTCCAACTGGTGACCTTCTGATCACGAGGCGAAAGCCCTAACCATTACACTGTCAACCGCCCTTATGGGCGCGAAGTGGGAACCAACCCTGGGTGGGCACCAACACACCACAGGGCCCACAAACACACAAACATACTTACATTCACATCTATGGGGGCAATTTAGAGTCGCCAATCAACCTAAACTGCATTCTTTAGGTTGAGGAGAACACACAAACTCCACAAAGAGAGACCCCACCATCGACCCTGGGACCTTGGACCCAGGACCTTCTTGCTGTGAGGCGACAATGGTAACCACCGCACCACCGTGCCACCCCAGGAATAAAAATGTCAAATGAAATTGAATGTCTTTTTGTGATTTGATATCACCATGGTGAGTGGTGGTGGTCTACTGAGAGTGAAAGTGAGTGATTATTTGTCACTGTGAACACACCACAGCACAACACACCAGAACACCGTTCAGCACTACAACCAAATGTGACCTCTGCATTTGACTCATCCGTGAAGGAGCAGTGGGCAGCTGACATGGGCTGCGCACAGGGAGCAGTGCTTGGGGACAGTACCTTGCTCATGAGTACCTAAAAGGTAGCTTTACCTGTCCTGGGATTCTAAATGGTGACAGTCACAGTCACGATCACTGGCTCCTGAATAAAATCAAACAGTAGAGGATTTTGTGACCCGAAACATTGTCTACTGAGTCAATGTAATATTGTATTGTGATGAAATTTGTGATTTGATCTCCCACCCACCCAGATAGCACTGAGGCACTGAGAACCTGATGACGACTCCATCCATTACTCAGCTGCTGCTGCTGTGGATGACAGAGAAGATTTGTCTGATTGGTGTTTTTATTTGATCAGCCGGCATAAGCAGATATAGGGAATCGAATGAAACTGACGTGATTGAATCAGACGCCCCTCGGAAGATGTTGTCTTGGGAGAGGAGATGGGGTTTGGGGGCTTTAGAGCAGTGGTGAGAACGGAACAGGATGGAGAGACCCCCGCCTACCTCTCCCGGGGCGGTGGAGGGGGAATCGGGAGCCATCAGCTTAATGCACAGTGACATCACATTAGCAGCAGCACTCAGCACCTCGCATCCTCTTCCTTCACCATCACCGAGGCCTCGCTCCCTTAATTAGAGCCAAAACTGCTAACGTTACACTCCTCTGTTCCACAGCGAGGGAACGCAAACATTGCAGTGACCCTCTCTCATCACGCTTTCTCAGGCAAATATACAGATCAGCTCTAACTTTATAATCTAATACTCAGCAGGTCTGCAGCTACATCACCCCGTACTACTGTGGCCCAGATGGCTCAACAGAATGTCAAATCCAAAAACAGAAATGCAAAAGCTGCAACACGAGTGCAAAAATCATGATGAAAGTGTGAAAGTCACTAAATGAATGCAAAAGCTACAACACAAATGCAATGCTCCAAAGTCAATACAGCAGTTATGACATGAATGCAAAAACTAAAGCAAAATTGCAAAAACCACCATGGAAATGCAAATTCCACAACAAAAATCATAACACATGCAAATGCAACAACATGAGCAAAAAACCCACAAAACTACGACAGTGAACAGCGTGCATATATATTATAGATTTGGGTTTCTGGGGAACTTTTATTGCTAGTGGACAGGTGGATTAACAGAAAGGTTTGTGACAAACAGATTTGTAGCATTAACATGAATCACAGGTTTCTAGCAAAAGTGTTTCATTAACTTCTCCAAAGTTTTCAAAAACTCTCCCTTAATCTGCCTGTTCACCAGCAATGAAAGTTTTTTAAATGGCATTCAATAACATAATATTGCACAACTATAGAATTGAAGAAAACCAAAAAATAACGTTGCACAAACATGTTGGCATGCAGTAAAATGAGTTTAAGAGTGATTTCTCCTGTTATAGATTCTGTGGCTTTTAAGAATAAATTTCTTCTGATGAATGGTGAATGATGCCCATTATTATTATTATTGTTATTATTATTATTATTATTATTATTATTATTATCATTGACAGTTGTTATGTTAAAGTTGACAAGCATATGTGCATAAACACACAAGGATGGACGGACACTCACATGCCCAAACACACACACACACACACACACACACACCCACACAACACACACTTGTACACCAGCATGATTGGGCTTTAGCCTGACAGTGGCCTATCACACGGTTGAGATGCAACAGCTCCTTAGCCGAGCTGAGGACAGCAGCCAAATCAATACTCTATTCCTTCTCTTAATGGCTATTTTATCAATGAATTAAAGGCTGTTAAGGTGTGTGTGTGTGTGTGCGTGCATGTGTGTGTGTATGAGCTGATGGAGCTCCACCTCAGCAGTTGCTGTCTGCCAGACGTGATTAGCGGCCTGTAAAAGGCACTAAACTGCAGCTATGGATTAGTCCAGAAAAGCAGATTATTGTGTTATAGAGCTGTCAGCTCACACTGTCCGCAGGGTCACCTCCGTTAGAAAGCAGCAGCAGATAATAAAAAAATATGTAGATTTGGCCAATATCCCGCTCATATACTCAGTCAATGTGATCCGAGACAATTATGTTCACCTCTCAGGAAGACGGGCACCTAGGCAAGTTTATTTATACACATAATTCATAATTCATACACAATTAATTTAACAAATAAATCAACTACAAGGTGTTTGAGAATGAAAGTGTAATTAATAGAGAGCTTAAATTGTAAACACATTTTTGCTTTAGATTTAAACTTTTAAAATGTTTAAAAAAATAACATATTACATTATGATCAGGTGAAGTGATTAACATTGATGAGCTGGTTACCATGGAACCTGGTTGCAGTAAAGTAGTGCAATTACAGTAATGCAATAAAAGTCAAAAGTCAAAGTAAACTTTATTGTCACCTCTGCTATATACTGTACAGATACATAGAGAAACGAGACGACATGGCTCCAGCTTTAACAGTGCAGTAGGAAATAGGGAACAAAGAACAAATAAGGCACATGGAATAAACAATATATAAATAGAGTACAAAATATACATTTTAAACTAGACATGGAATAATAAATATAACTTTAACCTAGAATTAGAAACAGAGGTAGAGGTAGATGGAGAGACAGTTAGGATGCACTATTGCCTATAAAGTGGGAACTGACTTTTACACTGGATGTGCAAGAGGTTAGAACAGTTATCTATTTATACAACTATATAACAGTTGTTGCTGTAGCACAGTAATGTAAGGTATTACTAATAAATATTCAGTAATATTATACGTGTTACATAATTCATTAACCTGCATTACCATCGACTTTTAACCTTAAATTTAGTGCGGTTTCGTTTTCATAAAATAAATCCCCAACACCGCGAGACCTTTAGCACAACAGTGAAATAGTGTGAGTGAAAGAGCTACTTCCTACAGAGTCATTAAGGCCTGTGTCCACCAAATGTGTTTTTCCCACTGGCAGCAACTATTTTTAATACAAATCCTGTGAGCTTCAGTGATCAGAGCTTCAAGTTGCAATCTGTTCAAGTTTTAAAACAGCGCTGCTTTCGTCAGTGTGACTTGGCACTTACAAGCTAACCAAAATCGAGGAAGGGGGCGGGGAATACACTGTCAAGAACTCACTACAAATGGCAGTGTATCTGGAGCAGCTGGAGATTTAATGCTCCCAATCTCATCTGGAAGATGTGAGAGTCTATTTCAAATGCTGCCACTAATGCTAAGATGCCATTTTTCTCCATCGTGTCGGCTAAACTAGGGATCTCAAAGAAGCACGTAGAAATTGGAACCAATGCAGAAGTGCCTGCTTTTTGTAACTTAGCAACAACAAGCGCAGAGAGAAAGCGCAGGGAAAGTGCTCTGGAAGTGAAATTTTGAGCACTCTCAGCGGAAAAAACGTGCTTGGTGGACACAGGCCCTTATTTTACACCATATGGCCCTCCACTGGATGTAGAATGAACTGCAGTAAACTACATTTTAGCATTTTACAATGTCCTACTTCCACACTTATTTTGGTGAAAGAAACTCAAAAGTAATGCGTCATGTAACACATTACAATTCAGACACAGTAATACTGCAACGGAACCAATTACTTTCAAATAACACTAACCAGTCATCTAGAATCTACTACATGTTGGAAGTAACTTGCTGAACACTGATAGCAGTGGGTGTTTGGAGTAATGTGTATAAAGGTAATGCAATTAAACTATTGTATTACGTTTTGCTGTAAGGCATTACTAATACATTTTCAGCAATATTCTACTCATTACATATTTCAGTAATTTGTGTTACAACGCAGTGAGACCTTTGGCACAAGAGAAAAACTGTGAGTAAAAGAGCTGCTTCCTGTGTATGTCTACAACAGGGGTTGCCAACACGTTAGTCGAGATTGCCCAGTAGATCTTTGAGATGTTCATGTTAGATCCCCAATATAAAAGAAAAATAATTTCAGTCATGTCTGATTAACTTTGGGTTTAGCAGCCGCCTCCCTCTCTATTGGACCAGTTGCTGCATTTTCATAGTAGTGTGAAAGCGACTAATGACATAAGAGAAAAAATGCTTTTATTTGACCAACGAGAAGTGTTCTTGCTGCAGATATTAGTGATGGAAATTCCAATTCTTATTCTTGGCTCTCTAAAAAAAAGTTAGCTCTTTCAACTCCCAATTGACTCCTCAGATTTTTTGTTGCTTAAATTAAATTATTACCAAAAATAATGTAAAAATGATGTGTAAAATGAATTACTAATGTACAAAACATACTTTATATCAAGTGTTATTTATTTATATGGCTTATTATACTCAACATGGAACAGAGTGCAATAAAAAAATACATTTTAAAGTACAACCATCTTAATTTCACAAGATCTTCTTTTTATGTTTTTACTGTCTTTTCCTCTCAGTGCTTCAATAAGTAGATCTTGTTTTTTTACCAGGGCCGAGGTCAGGGATCTTGAGGCTTGACAAGGCGACCATAGTCATGAGCTGAGTGTGAGGCATAAAGACGCTCCCCGGGGTGCCGTCCAAAAAAGCTGCCCACTGCTCCTCCATGGAGGGGTCAAGTGCAGAGGTCACATTTGGTTAGGGTGTACCATGTGCTGTGCTGTTGCAAACCTGAGATAAGCTCTGAGATATCATTCCGATTCACTCTCTCTCTCTCAATTATCTTCCTTATTTTTAAAGTAAATCTTAAATAAATTCGGAAGCAGCAACACACACTGAAGTCTTTGTATCCTCAACAATCTCTGTTATGTTGGTCAGACCTACATTCAGACTGGCTTCTTATTTAATGACATTTCATTTGACCACATCATGAAAGCATGTGGTACTCCAGTGCGAGATGAAAGGAACGAGAAAGAGGATTGAGAGAGAACACACAACCACAACCACAACAACAAAAAAGGCAATTTGGCTCACTCCACATTGCGTTGGGCGGTAAAGGGGTGCGGGGGCTGCATTATGCACTTAATTATCCTAAGTAAGTAAACATGAAAGAGGAGGATGAGGCAGCGAGGGAAGGAGGGAGGGAGATGATAACGGCCGAGTGGAGATTTACGCCGAGCTGAGTCGATCGGGAAGAAGATCGTGAGTCATGAATCTAAAAGGAACGGGACATTACCTAAATGATGTGAGCTCGGGACTTAACGGATTGCTCTACCTGCTAATGCACCGCATTCCTCTAACGCACATTTGTTTTCCCAGCCGTCTGCCGCTCCGCAAATAAGCATTAAAGCAAACGATGGCAGCTGTCCGGAAATATATGGGAAAATGGGGGGTATCCATTACAAATGTTTTTGTCAAAGTGTGTGTGTGGGTTGAGGATGGTGGTGTGTTACGGTTTGTTTCAAAAGTGGCGCTGGATAATAAAACCATATTGAGAATTAGATAAAAATAATTAGTACAATGGTGATGATGTTGATGATGATATTCATATATAGAGCCCTTAAAGTTATATGTGCGAAATATGAATAAAGATGTGTTGTGTGTGCTTATGAGAAAGTATTGCATGCTCCCGAGAAAAATATCGTTACTTTTAAGCAGTATCGTAGAGTTGTAGTCAAGACCACCTAAACCGAGACCGAGACAAGACCAAGACCCTGAACGGCTGAGACCAGACTGAGACGAGACGAGACCGATACCGGACCAATGCACGTTTTACACCGCATGACAAATAAGTGGAACATGCAAAGCCTAAGCAACATTAAAGATGTTTATTCAACATTCCTCTCTTACATATCTATAATGACGAAATCACTTCACTGGAAGCAGTTATCAACACTGATCACATCACATGTTAAACTCAACAAACCACAGTGAACACTCCTCAAGACCAAACTCACTGTGTTATTGACCTGCAGAGTTGTTATTATGTAGAGACATTCTATAGCTTAGTGCTGTGAAGAACAATAAGGTTAGTGCAGGTGGAAACACTTCTTTATCCATTTGGTATCCATCTGGATATAGAATAAAATTACTTGATAAATAATCATTTTTTCTATATATTTTTTCCATATTAATTACTCTCTAACATTAAAAAATGGGATAAAGTATTTTCTGATCAATTGAAAACGAAGAAATGAAGTTTTGGGTGACCTGGGGGTTTTCCAGCCTACTGGATTTCACAACATTTACACCTGGTCTCAGGTAGATAACCACCAGAAGAGAATGATCAGGTGGGATCAGAATTGCCTACCCCTGCTCTAGACCACCATCACCAGAGTGTGGGGCATAAAGATGTTTCCCATTGAGCTTTGTCCCCTCCCTGAAATATTAATCAAAATCCAGTCTGCCTTCCCCCGTCCCTCATCTTCATCCTCATCCTCCTCCACAAAACACTTCCGGGAAGCCTTAATATTTCAGCACGGCATCAATAATGCAGGCAGCAGCCACGTCCTTCTTATTATAGATTTTATTACATGAGATTTTAATAATGCATTTGACAAAATATTATCTTGCTATTTGCATACAGTGAGTCCACACGCTGATGTTTGGAAAAGAGCAATCATCCCCCAACCGCTTTCTCCTCATGGTCGGGGCTTTTTACCACACGCCTTGATCTCAGATGCTCATTAAAAACGGGAAACCACAAAAGGGCCTAGCCTCAAACCTCATCTCTCTGAGAGCGGATGACATGAATGACAGAGTAGTGACGAGGACAAGGTCAGAATTATTAACAGAAGAGTGATGGCAGCGAGAGACTCCAGCTAATGAGAGACAAATAAGCAGAAAATGATCAAAACACACATGAATACCGTAAATTAGTGTAAAGACAAGATGTGCTCAGGTATGACAAAATATACTTTACCTATGTTTTACTTAAGTAAGTATGTCAGTGAGTACGTAACTAAGTAATTCAGTAAGTCAGTTCATCAGTAAGTAAGTAAGAATGAGGTTGCCAGTAAGTAAGTCAGTAAGGGTGTTTTCACACTTGGTCCGTTTCAGCTCTCAAAGCGAACTCAGATCGATTAGTCAGCATTTTTTACGTATATGTGAACACACCAAACGAACTCAGACCCCTCTAAAACGAACCGAACTGAGACCACATCGGGAGGTGGTCGCAGTCCGGTTCGCTTTAAGTCCGCGGTGCGGTTCGTTTAACTCACGCCTTCTGAATGCAAAGCGCTCCTGGTTCACTTCGACAGTTTTTGTTCGAAGAAAAAAAAACTATGCAGAATGCAAGCAGTAAAGGTCTGAGAACTCCATAAGAATTAAGTATCAACAGAAAAAAGGACTGAGGCCCCATCTGAGCTGAAGAGGAGCAGAAAGAGAACCGAGTCCCCTTTCAAATGAACTCACAGTGTGAACATCAAAAGAACCGAGTTCCCTTTCTGTTGGTCCACTTTTTGGAGCACTTCTAGAGGACTGAGTTCGGTTCCTTTAAAGAGGACTATATGTGAAAACACCCTAAGAAGCTAAGTGAGTAAGAAAGTCAGTAAGTAAGTACATAATAAATAAGTAAATAAGTATGAAAGAAAGTCAGTGTCAGTAGGTAAGTAAGAAAGTAAGTCAGTACATCAGTAAGTCTCTCACACTCTCTCTTTCTATCTCTTTTTCTCACTTTTGCTCTCCCCCTCTCTCTCGCTCTTTCTCTTCTCTCGCTCCCTTTCTTTCTCCTTCTCTTTTTCTGTTCTTTATTTCTCTCTCTCACTCCTTCTCTTGCTCACACTTTTCTCCGTCCCACTTGACTCGGTGTTTAGAGCAGTGCCGCATTTTGTGCTTTTTCATGATGTGTTTTGATTGCAAAATCAAAGTTGTAGCAGCGCTGGAGGGCAAGAGTGAAGCAGTGATGAGAAAAGTCATGTGTGTTTGAGCGGGAACGACAACCCTCTTTACACTGCCAGCTGGTCGCTACAAAACTCAACAACAACACTCGCTATAAAACCTGCAAGGTTACATCTAATGTAGTCACATTCATCTACAACCTTCGAGGTCAATGCATTAAATTCCAAACTCTCCTGATACTTTTTAAAGACTCGTAAAACAGGTCAAATTAAACTAACATGCTGTTTGTATAATAAAGAGAGTGTGAGTGATTGTCATTGTGAACACAGCACAGCACACAGTGCACCACAACAAAACGAATTTGACCCATCTGTGAAGGAGCTTCTGCACTGTCCATGAGTTGGTAGACAGGGTGAGTTGATAGTGTAGCGGTTGGGTAGTTCGCCCCGTGATCAGAGGTTCGCTGGTTCAAGTCCCAGACTGGTAAAGGTACCACTGAGGTACTCATGAGCAAGGTACTGTCCCCAAGCACCTGAAGAATTTTAAGAAGTCTTAATTTGCCATTCCATACTTTCTCACAAACTTCATATTGTTCTGATCATTTATACTGTCTGCCATATCTCACTGTCCAAAATATTACATGCTCCTACTCTGTGTGATACAATGCTACACTGCTCACTGCTCAGGTGTCTCATTGCACCTGTTATCTGTCTTCAGAATAATTTTGTAAACTCAGGTTAGACTTCAGTACGTATTTTTAATAGTTTATTTTATTTTTTATCTTTACTTCCATTTATCTCATTATTTTTACGTTTGTATTTGTATCTTTATTTTATTTTTAATCTCTGCCTAAATTGCACAGTCAAAAGAGTGGATCAGGATACATTTCACTGCATGTTGTACCTGTATAGTTTGAACCAGCAACCTCCTGACCTCCAAATAGCTATATTCTCTCTTGTTTTTCCTAAGAAAGAGTTAAAATCTAGCTTTGGGTCCCTGAGAAAGGCCCCAAACCCCAATTTACTCCAGGGAAATATTGTTCAGGATGTAATGATATATTACCCATCAATACTGAATGATCACTTCTCATTAATAGATTTATTTCATGATCAGCCCATAGCATCAATCCAAAATGAAAGGAAATCTGTAGCTTTTGCCCATATAGGTTGATAAATGTTAAATTAATGTGTTTTTTTTAATTATTAATTTAAAATATGATCAGAATTTTAGTCCATGTTCAGTGTCAATAAGGGAGATCCGCATATTCTCACAAACTTGTCAAATGATGACCAATTTTTATGTTTCTAGATTCTTTATTTGTCACTTGCATATTTATAGAAGTAGTATATAATCACCTCCTCCAGGATTTCACGGGCCTAAAATGCCTGATTTTGCCACAGTTTTTCTAAAATATTGTGATGAACGTTGTGGTGTTTTTAGCCGTTTGGTGCAAAAAAGTTGTGGAAACGTTGTGGAAAAATTTGCGATTGTGTCCCTCCTCATAATGACTTACAATTAATTAAAATGAAGGGATCAAAACCACTATTATTTTTATTAACCAATAATCATTTAGTTTTTATCACACGTTTCCTGCGTCTTCTAAACGTAACAAGGAAGTGAGTTCGCTGACGTATGGCTCAACGTTTTGCAGGAAACAGTAATGATTGGTCAAAAGTTGCAGAAAAGTTGCGGTAGTTGGTCAAAATTGCACGGTACTAATGAATTTGGGGAGATGGGCTGAATTTGCGTAAATAGTTGTGATTGCAACATTGTGAAATTCTGGAGGGTCTGGATGATGAGTGAGTTTTAATATGAAATTGTGCACTGACATTTTTAATAAAGGTGCATGTTTTATGTAAAGGTTTACTTTATTTAGCATTCTCAAAATCAATGCTCGTTCAACTATTCAGAGCTTAATTTATCATTTATATTCAAAATAAAATCTTAGTGGATTTATATCCATTCCTCAACCACATACCATTCTGGACCAGATGGAATGCTTTAGATGACTTTAAGAGAAGTTCAGTCAGTTATATACATTTTACTGCTTGGACTTCTTGTTGTTTGGTCATGCGGGGTCATTTCAAAGTTATGCATCTTTCATGAGGCACCAGCAACATTGTTCAACAATCTTTCATCTGAATCATTCCTCACACCAACAAGAATTATCCAAATAATGTTGAATTGTGACTGAGATTGTGTATTTATTGCATTGTAATTGAGATTTTTGGGGGATATTAAGACTCAAAGCCTTCACCGACTCAAAATGTTATTTTGGGTAAAATTGGTGCATGCTGAAATAAATGACTCCAGTCAAACTAAATCAATTTAATATGACTGCAGCGAGCCCGTGTGTCCAGCGTAATTTCTCAAAATAAATATTATTTCGTTTGTTGTGCCAGGCGGGACTTTTGGAGTGCGTGCTCCCGAATGATAGTCATGATAGTTTCTATAAAAATAGTCATTTAAATCTTTATCGTGAGTCTCGTACACCGTGAGATTGACTTCAGAAACCACACTAGAATTTTAATAGATGCAGTTTAGGCCTAACGTGCTGGTCTGCATCTCGTTTTGCTCGAGCCGGTGAAGATGCAGATAAATATAAGACGAAGGAAATGAGAGCACGCCTCAGGCTGAAGCAGGAAACTATTATTAAAAGATAAAGCATCAGCGTTGTGGAAGGTTTGTGAACCTTTCAGTGTGATATGGTTTTAATGAAGATACATTAAAATATAAGACAGAATCAAATATTTGTATAAAATAGTGCCATAATCCCTTTACCTAAACAAAACTGTGTGTCTAATCTTGTTATTTACATGGTCTTGCAGTAGTAATTACTTGGTAAACTTCTGGTAAAATCTGATGAGTTAGTTTAACTCAAACTGTTTGAGGAGACTGTGCGGTGGCCAAGAGAGCCTGGTGAAATCCAAAATTTAAAAGTATACGTCCAATAGAAAAACACAACAAAACATATGAATCATGTTGATAACACACGTACAAACTAGAGATATGAACCTTCAATAGTTTCATGATTCGATTCGATTACAACATCTCAACGTATTTTGAAGCATCACGATGCGTCCCATTAATTTTTCTACATTACTTCACACTGCATGCAGATCAGGCATGGATCACAGATCGGGCAGCCATAGTTACTACCGGGATGTTCTTTATAACGAGAGTGTTTATGCAGCAGCCAGAATATCTCCATCATTATGATATAATCCAGGACTTTCCAGTGTATGCTTAGTAGAGTATTGTTTTTACTTTTTAGATATTTGCATTACATTCATTATTGATAAAGATGCCCCAGTCACCTGGAAATGTTTTGAAAGATAAATAAAATGTGAAACTGGATTTCATGTCACAAACCACCTGCAATGCTGCTGCGGACCACTATAGGGCAGCGTTCCGCCGGTTGAACACCCCTAATCGATTGTGGTCTGCCACTGCATTGTCCATGTCTGCATCACGATGCATCAATTAGGCGATTAATTTCAATATCCCTAGTACAAACACACTGCAATTCTTTTACAGTGTCTGTGAAGTTGCATGTGTTTTGTGTATTTGCAGTGTGTCTATAAATGTAGAAAATGTGTGTGTAAAATGTGGTGCATGTGTTGTCAGTTTGATGAAAGTGTTTTGTGAATGTGTGTAGTTGCACTGTGTTATCAACTTGATTAGTAAACACACTGTTGATTTTAAACTGCATTGGACTCCCTCAGGCACCACACATTGTCCTTAAATCATTTAGGTTTATAAACAATAATTTATTAAACTTGATTAAGTAAATAAAGTCCAAGTCAAAGTCAACTTTATTTATACATGTACAAGACAACATGGCTCCAGTTTCTACCGTATGAAGAGATAAGGCACATAAACTAAGAAAAATATAGCAATACAAATAAGCTAATAAAATAAGCCAAATATGTACACATAGACTACAAAATATATAAAACGTTAAACTTTCAACTAGAGTCAGGAAACATTAAACTACAAACCTGGTACAATCTGGTTACATTTTACAGTTTCAGTAATGAAATACAATTCCACTTTTGTTCAGTAATATATTTAAGATTAGCAGCAGTTTAACAAATATAAAGACAAAGCATAAAGCACATCTCTGGAACTGTTTCAGTGTGGCATGGATAAGATCGTCCAACAACAGTGTGCATTACAACAGTGATGTGTAAAGTTCAGAGGTGCAATAGAGTTAAAAGAACCACATCTATTTGGTCACTTAAGCTAAAAAATATGCACTTTACACTTTAAACCTATTGAATTATTTGACAGGGAAACTATGTCACCTACTAGAAATGATGCAAGTGCATTCAAGTCTACTGAGTTGTTTGAGCTGTTATTTTGAAGTATTTGCTAATATTAAATCACTTATTTAATATTTAATATTTTTACTAAATTCAATATCTAAAGACTTAATATCAATCAAAATAAAAGCTCTTCATGATCAGTACCTACCCTGATTAGTTTTTGACTTATTCTTCAGTAATTATTTTGTGTAGTTCACAGTGAAGCATCATCTTTTTATTTATCTGTTTGCTCGTTTGTGGTCTTGTAAGAAACATGGGTTTGTTTTTTATCTTGGCAAAGAAGTCACAGAAAACCTTGCAGTGAAAAAGAACAGGGGCGTTGATAATGTCTTTGGACACTAAAATTGTTAAACATATAAATTTGTATAATTAAAAATTCATTTGTGCACTGCAACAATTATCTTGGGCTTTTTCGTGGATGAAGAAGCAAACATTTCACAATGCTCAGTGGGAATGTTAAAAGCAGCAAGAGACTCCTGCCTGGGCTCGCTTTAGTGTGGCAAAAGCTTCAAAACAAACTGCGGATAATTAACACAGAACATTTTACAATCATTCACTGTTGCTTTTTAAAAAAATTAGCGGACATAAATCCACTAACAGCAAGATTTTATTTGGACATAAATTTACCTCTGAATATTTTATTTTTTTATTCATTCATTCATTATCTGATCCGCTTAACCCCATCCAGGGTTGCGGGGGGACCGAAGCCTATCCCGGGAACTTATGGGCACAATCACACTCACATTCACACCTTATGGGGCCACTTTAGTGTCGCTAATTAACCTATATCACGTGGTTTTGTACTGTGGGAGGAAACCAGAGCACCCGCAGGAAACCCAAGCGAACACGGGGAGAGCATGCAAACTCCACACAGAAAGACCCCAAAGCTGACCCTGAGACTGAACCCAGGACCTTCTCTCTGTGAGGCGGCAGCTCTAACCACTGCACATCTATGCCGCCCAAAAGTTTATTTTGAGAATGCTAAATAAAGTAAACCTTTACATAAACCTTGCACCTGCAGGATTCTTCATATGTGACCCGATCTGCCGTAATGAGTCGGAAGTCGGTGTTTTATTTATTTAGATACGGGCCGATTATGTTGACAAACATCACAAAAATATAGATTTTTCTTTTTTGGAGACCAGATTAATTGAAGACCTTTTCTTTCATATAAGACCAAAAAAGAAAAATAGATATTTTTGATGTTCAACATAATCGGCTCATATCTAAATAAATAGGACGCCGACTCATTACGGCAGATCGGGTCACGTATTCATTAGCAATATTTCAATGCACATTGGTACACAATTTATTTGGAGAACTCATTCATCATCTCCCCCAAGACAGCAATAAATCTTGGTGTCACTCTGGATGATGAACTGTTATTGTTGCTGACCGTTTTTGATTCACTCAGCAACACTTAGTAAAGTTAACACCAGTTCAACATTAAATTAGAATTCGGTTCAAACTCTCTCCTGTCAGAACTTCCCCTAAAGTCAACTCGACCTCTTTAACTGATCCAGAATGCAGCTGTGAGACAATGTTAAAATCCATAAAAATATAATTAACTGATGACATCACAAGATAAAAGAACAATCAGCTGATACAGATACGATATTCACAATATGCTGACCTGAGCTGCAGCACTGTGACATTATTATACTTCCTCCCAGGAAGTCAGGCACACCAGTTTTGCATTTTGCATCCCCTCAGCCCTCACCTGGCTGTACTTCAAAGCATGTTATTATATCCTATATTCTGTTTTTTATTCGGTGGAAGTGAAAAATAGTTTCTGAAAGCAAAATGTACTCCTCAAAGAAGGCTGCAGTCGTCTAGCTCCACACCTCCCGGCTCTTTCAAATAAGCATTTACATTGTAATGGGGTGGCCCGCCTGCTCGCAGCTTATTTGTTTGTAGTAAATATGTGAGGTGAATAATACGGCAGTCGACCACTTGCAGAACAAGGACGTCCTTCAGACCGGCGACACTCACTTAGACCAGTCTTAAAAGTCGAGTTTTGGTATGACTTCACACAGAAAACCCTGCAGTCCTGTTCTACTGAGATGCTCACAAGTCAGGTTTTACAAGTTAAGGCTCAAGTCTTTGTACGCAAGTCTTAAGTCAGGTCTCAAAAAATGTGTTTTAGCTTGAGTCTAAGTTAAGTCTCTAGTCATAAGTCACCAATTCAAGTCCTAAGTCTTTGAGCTTGAGTCCAATTTGAGTCTCATGTCTTTGAGCTCCAGTCAAAGTCAAGTCTCATTAAGATCAAATACAAACCAAGCAACAAGTCTATGAGCTCAAGTCCAAGTAAAATGTAAAATTTGGACAAAAGTCCAAGTCTCTTTTTGAGCAAGTCAAGCTTTATGTTTTTGAAGAGCAAATCCAATCAAATCTCAAATCTTTGAGCTTGAGTCCAAATCATTAGTCACAAGTTCAAGTCAAGTCTAAGTCTGAGCTTTAGTCCAAGTTGAGTCTCACGTTATTCAGCTTATTTCATATGTATGATTTACATATAAGGACACATCTCAAGTCTCAAATCTTTGAGCTCAAGTCGAAGTGATGTCTCAAGTCTTTGGTCAAACGTCAAAGTCAACTCTTAAGTCTTAAGTCACCAGTCCAAGTCCAGTTTCAAGTTTCTGCTTCAGTCCAAACCAAATCTTAAGTCTTTGAGGGGCAACTCTCAAGTCAAGTCTCAAGTTTTTGAACAAGTCCAAGTTAAGCTTCTTTGTTGGGCAAGCCAAGGTTTTTTAAGGGGTAAATCCAGATCAAATTTCAAGTCTTTGAAGTCAAGTCAAGTCTCAACTCTTTGGTCACGAGTCCAACTCAAGTTTCAAGCCATTAGTCACTAGTCTAGTGTAGTAAGTCTAGTATTAATTTTATAAGCTTAGGTCCAAGTCAATTCTCAAATCTTGTCTCAAGCCTCCAATCATAAGTCGCAAGTTTAAGTCGAGTCTTAAGAGGGACAAGTCAAGTCTAAGGTCTTTAAACACACATTACCAGCCATGTGCAGGTAAGATTAGTGACTCCCACACAGGTGCCTTAAATTTTAAAGTGGTCTGTAAAACTTGGAGTCACTTAATGTGTTCTTCCTGACATGGACTCAGTGACCTTTATTCCATCTCTGTTGGTGATTTTTCAAAGTTAGACAGATAATTATTATTAAACTTACTAAAATTTTTGTCTTCAGCAAGAAAACATTTGTGGTTTGACATGCTGCTGTTTACAGCTGTGTGACAACCTGACCCCTAGATGTATTAATGAGTAAAAAGTACTGACAGAATGGTAGAGCAGCTGATGTGCAGCAGATGGCTGGTGTTTGATGTTGATCTGCTCTGTGTGCTTTAGCTATTGATTTTGGTCATTATCTGTAGTCAGAGCACTGCTCTTGTTCTCCACAACCGTCTCAAGTCTCATAGATGTCTAAAAGTTAAAGAAATGTTACGTGTTGCTACGGTGAAAGTTTAAACAAGTTACCTCTGAGATGAACTGACAGACATTAAAATGACATCACATGAATGAAACAGATTCTGAAATGTATTCTGTCCTAATGAGCGGTGCTTCAAGCTAATCAAAAAACACCATTCTGCACAAAATTGATTTATTAAAAACAACTTCTTGGTTTTTGGATTATTCCTTCTGGAGAGGTGAACTTGGTAGCATAACAGTTAGGTTCGCCGGTTGAAGTCCCGGAGCGCTACAGGTACTTCTGAGGTACTCATGAGCAAGGTACTGTTCCCAAGCACTGCTCCATGGGGATGCCAGAGCTGCCCACTGCTCCTTTACAGATGAGTCAAATGCAGACTATACATTTGGTTGTGATGTACTGAGTGAAGTTTACATTAACTTTCACTTAAATTTGACCAGCTGGAAATTTGTTCTTAAAACCTACTAATGCAGTTTTTATGACAGTGTTGAGAATCGCCACTGTTTTCTAATTTGAGATTATGAAGCAGTTCTCCACAAATGTATTGCATTTTATTTGATCTTCTTGCAGTTTAGGGTTCAGGGCAGTTGGTAGTGAAAAAGTTAGAGAGTTGGCCCCATGATCAGAAGGTCGTCAATTCAAGGCCCTGAATGGTAAAGGTGACTCATGAGCAAAGTACCATCCCAAAGCACTGCTCCCCAGGTGCTGTCTTCATGGATGAAGATTTGACAACATTTGGTTGCGGTGACAAAAATCTACAGACAACATTGCTGAATGAGCTCTCTTTTCTGTAAACTATGGTTACAAATTTAGAATGTTACCGTACCGAAGGAAAAAGTGACAGCAACTTCCAATTCTGCTCATGACAAGGCCCCTGTAGATTGAAATTCTAATGAATAAAAGATAATCACTTGTGCAGAGCTTTTGTCTCGCGGCCTCAGCTCATTTTCAATTATGAGCTAGCCTCCCACCCTCTCTCTCTCCACTCTGAAAATTGAAGAACACTGATATTTCAGCTTTCTCGTCTATAACAAACCCATGCTTGAGAATGAATGCAGGAGAGAAAACGGTTCTTTAGGGTAAATGAAAGGCAGATGATAGCCTTTGAGAGCAGAACAAGTCATATCTTCATCTGTCTGCTCAAAAAGAAACATATTTATAATGTTCCAGCTTGCACATACAGTATATATATAATGTCGCATAAGAATGGGATTTCATTAAATGCAGGTGTCTCAATACTTTTGTTAATATAGTGTATTTCTGTTCAAAGTTTCAGGGTACTTTAATTGCAGATTAACATGTAACATTTTCCATCAAGAAAGGTTTACTTACTTCAAGTATCCTCTAAACTTTATGTTAACATGTTAACCTGCCCAACTACCCAAAAAGTCTTAATAGTAATGAGACCTTTACTATAGTACAATTATTTATTCATTTTCTGAACCACTTAATCCCAGCCAGGGTCGCGGGGGAAGGCAAAGAACAACCCTGGGCAGGTGCCAACACACGGCAGGGCACACACAGAGTCTGTGTAATCTGTGAGTCATTCACAGATTATGGGGTCAATTTAGAGTTGCCAATTAACCTATATGGAAGAGCATACAAACTCCACTCAGAAAGACCCTACGACCGTCACGGGAATCGAACCCAGGACCTTCTCGCTGTGAGGCTGCAGCACTAACCACTGCACCACCCTCTTTACTACTGTCATGCACACTGCCTCCCACGATCGACATTAGGACCCGGAAGTGGTCGGTCACGGTTCAGGGAGTAAAAAAGGAGTCATTTCCTCGCGGCACATCACTCTGTCATTGAGTCAATCAGCCCACCATTCCGACCCTGTCGACGTCAACTGCGAGAACTCTCAGTTATTTGGTTCGTCTCTCTAACCGAGAGTGTGTTGTTAGAACGCGTATTATTAGTGGTAATCCTAGCTCTTCGCGTAAGAGAGTTCTTAGATCAATTTGCATGGCAATCCTACCTACTCGCACTCTTAGCCGTATTTGGGTTAACCACCACGCTACATGGGCTAACAGCTAACACATAGCAGTCTGTTATATCCTAACCAGATCACTGGCAGACTGTGAGCGTTCGGCATTCAGTTCAAATCCTAACCAGATCCCTGTCCGAATCGTGAAACAGTCCAACAGCCACCCAACCTGGCAAACCGGCAAACATCCTAACCAGATCCCTGACAACTACAGTAAAAGTAATATATTGTTGTATCTTTTGAATTCGTGTTGTGGGTTTTGCGTTCCGTTGAACCGTTTAGAAAGAATGTTAAAATAACCCTTTTGCTTGTTGCTCATTAATTTCAATAATAAGCAAATGTCTGTGATGTCCTCTGGCCACACACATGTCCCGTGTTGGTAATTAACCTTTCTGCTGTAAACTCTTGGGAAAGTGATCAAGTTCCAGTGACGGATGAGTGATGGATAAAAGTGTGTGATTGGCTCGACTTGTCATCTATCGTCCTGATGACATTCACCATCTCCAGCCCGACTGCATTGTCAAACACACACGGCTGCTGTGGGATGAAGTTATATAGCCGTACGTTTCAACATTTACATTAAATGTTAGCACTGTCACAAGAAGTTTGTGAGTTCAGTCCCCGGGTCATTTGTGGGGTTGTTCTGTGTGAGTTTGTGTGTACTCCCTGTGTTGCAGTGGGTTCTTCCCACAGTCGCAATGCGGGCAGGAGGTGGGAACCAATCCCGAGTGGGCGCCAACACATTGCAGGGCACACACACAGAGTTGATAGCGTAATGGTTAGGTCGTTCATCCTGTGATCAGAAGGTCACTGGTTCAAATTCCAGGACTGGTAAAGTTACCACTGAGGCTCTCATGAGCAAGATACCGTCCGCAAGCACTGCACCCCGGTGCTGCCCTTGTCAGCTGCCCACTGCTCCTTCATGGATGAGTTCACATTTCATTGTCACTCACTTTCACAAACACACTCACAGAGGGTCAATTCAAGTCACCAATCAAACTATAGTGGATGCTTTTGAACTGTGGGAGGAAACCCACACCAACATGGGGAGAGCACACCAACTCCACACAGAATGACCTCAAATCCAACTTGCTATTGGAACCCAAGAGCTTCTTGCTGTGAGGCGACAGCGCTAACCACCGTGTCACCCTCAGATGCCTTATTTTAAATTTTTGCCACTTTTGCAAGCAGATGATTAGTGTCTGTTAAACTGAATTCTGTTAAGAAGCATGTGTGAACCCAAATTTGCATCAATCCAATTGTTGTGTTTTCTTGTTCCGACATCGATAAGCTGCTCCCAATTACCTTTGTTGTCTGTCATTATTAATTCTAACATTGTGTTTCTAATCCACACCATATTGCTCACCTTTACCTTCTCGCCTGCTAGCTATTGTTCTCCGTAAGCCCCGAGTCGGGGGAAATAGTCAACGTCACTTGTTTCTGAGAGCGCCAGATGGTTTCACTCCTTCCTGCAAATAAACAATATTCTCCTCCCTTCTTTCCCTTCAACACATACACACACACACACACACATGCACTAAAAGAGTCTTTCAACACCGTCTCTGACATTACAGCTTAATTCCTGGGTAAATACGCCACACAGCGTTAGCACCTGCTGTCCTCCTAACCAATGTTCCCATCAGTGTTTTGGGGGGGCGGGGGGGTCTAAGCAGCCGAGGCGCTTTCACACGTCTCTGTTTACGAGTCCATTTCGATCTGGGCGAGCCGTGAAGCTCGACGCCTCGCTGAGGGCCACAGACGGATCGCAAACGCCGGCCAACACGTCAAGGTCAGACCATCTTGCTTGGGGAGATTTCTCTCCATATTCCTCCGTCCCTCTGTTTTTTTATTCATCCCTCCCTCCTTCCTCCTTTCCCTCCTGCTCGCTCGCCGTCTTTGCTCAGCAGGCCCAGAGAGTACAACAGAATGCAAAAGACACAACATGAATGCAAAAGCGCAACACAAAGGCAAAAGCCACAACACAACTGCTGAAGATACAAAACATGAATACAAAAATCCCGATACAAAGGCAAAAAGATACAAAGACAAATAGAAAAGATACAAAACTCGAATGCAAAAGCTACAACACAAATTCAAAAGATACACAACAGGAATGTAAATGCCAAGCCACAACACAAATGCAATTGTTATTTTCATTTCAATTTCATATTTTACTTCTTGCTTAGAGTTTATATTTACAATTTACAGTATACATATTCTATGTGTCTTCTTTGTACTGGGTAGAAACTCAAGCCACGTCATCTCATCTGTGTGTATACATGTCAGAGATGTTTTCCAAGTCAAGTCTCAAGCCTTAATATCAAAGGAGGGAATTACACCAGTTCTGTAAAAAGGGTAGTGCACACCTTGCATTAAAAATAGAAGACTAGTGTATTACTACATTTTCAGAGCATTTGTACGCGGCACTTACACTCCGCTGTGGCATCAGGGATAGTTCTACTGATTATAGTGGTTGCAGCATGCGCAACACTAATGCAACACTTCAATATATATTGATTTTCCTAACGTCAGTACATTGGAAAAACTGAAATGAATGAAAAAAATTAAGATTAGA